>PVKE010008593.1:0-47257 GCA_004027555.1 Craseonycteris thonglongyai
GGATTTTTTCTTTGTCATTGATTTTTGTCATCTTCAGAACAATGTGCCTTGGAGAAGATCTGCTAGGGTCTAGGAAGTTAGGGCTTCTGCTCTCCTCTTGGATTTGGGGCTGTAATTCCTTCCACAGGTTAGGGAAATTTTCATCCACTATTTGTTTTAGTAGACTCTGAGAAGATTTCATCTCGCTTCCTTCTGGTACGCCTATTATTCTAATATTGTTTTTTCTGATGGAGTCAGAAAGTTCTTGTAGGGTTCTTTTATTTCTCTTGATTTTCCTTTCCCTTTCTTCTTCCCTCTGTGACATTTCCATGTTTGTATCTTCAATTTCACTCATCCTTTCCTCTAGCTGGTCAGCCCTGTTTCCTATGCTGGTCTGTTCATTTTTGAGCTCTCCCATGATGCCTTTCATTTCAAGGAGTTCCTTTTGGTTCTGCTCTAGCTTCTCAATTTTGTTGGTAAAGTACTCATTTTGCTCAGAAAAGTTCTTGTTGAGGTCATTTAACTGTGTCTGGGTACTTTGCCAGCATTGAGTGAGCTCTCTGAGTGTCTTGATTAGCCCTGAATTCTGTTTCCCTTAGATTTGATTCCAAGTGTGCAAGGTCCTTTACTAAAGACTGCCCCTGATCTTCTGGAGGGGCTTTGGATTCTGAGGTGTGCATTGTGGTTGATGCTGTTCTTTTTGGTTTACGCATGAGTCTGTTTTCCCTCTGGGGGTTTGCCTATCAGATGGGCATCTCTTTATTTTTTCTTTTGGACTCAGTTGTGGGAGAAGGAGATTTTGGGAGAGGGTTTGGGGAAGCAGACAGCTTCTGTGTCCTGGGGCACTTTAGGTTGCTGTCTTAGCTGTTAGATAGCAGGGTAGTAAAGGTGTGGCCAGTGGTGGGGGCTTGTGAGTAGGAGCTAGGGCGGGCCTGAGACACAATAGCAGATTCCTCTTTCAGCAGGGGGGCTGGTGGTTCAGTGTGGGTGGGGCGCAGGAGCTCTGGTCTTTCCTCCTCCTGGCTGCCCCTCCTTCAATTGTATCTGTAAGGCACACCCGCAGGGCAGCACTTGGATGGGCTGGGGCTTGGCAGAGGCCCTGGTCGGCCATGCAGTCCCGCGCACAGGCAATGACTCTGCGGAGACCCGGCAGGCAGCCCAGTTGCGTGCGCGGTCTGCAATGCCCCAAGAGGCCCGGTTGGCGGGTCGCCAAAAGCCCAGCTGCGCGCTCACGAGCAGGCGGCAGCGCTGCAGCGGCCTTGTGTGCAGGGTGCCGAAAGCCGGTCCCAGGCACAGGCAGCGGTGCTATGGCGGCCTGGCGAGCAGGGTGCCAAAAGCCCTGTAGAGCGCCAGCGAACAGGCAGCGGCGCTGTGGGGCGGCCCGGTGGGCGGGGCACTGAAAGCCGGGTGCGCGCACGTAGTGATGTACAGCGGCCTGGTGAGCGGGGCACCAAAAGCCCAACTGCGCGCTGGCAAGCAAGCAGGAGTGTTGCTGCGGCCCAGTGGGCAGGGCCCCAAAAGCCCCATTGCATGCTGGCAGCGGCGCGGCGGAGGCCCGGTGGGTGGGGTGCCGAAAGCCCTGCGCGCACAGGCCGTAGCTCAGGCGGCAGCTGCTCTACGCTCCCGGCTCTGTTGAGACCGCCGGATTCACTCTAAGCACGTCCAATGCAGCTATGCCCCCTCAAGCCCCAGCCCTCCCTCCAAGAGCCCTGTCCTCAGAAGGCGCTCCCTCACAGTCAATCTCCTCCGTAAATCAGGGGTGCTGAGCTGTTGCGGGCCGGTGCCCTGCTCTCACCCTGCCCGCCGGGAAGTGCCGCCGCCCTGCTCCACAGTCCCTGTTCCACTTTAGGCTCTGTGATCTGATTAGGGCACTGTGTGCTGTCCCTTGAGTTCAGATGTTAAATTGTCCACAGTCTTGTGGGGCTTCCACTCTCCCTAGGTCTTGGCTTCCAGCCCGCCCTCGATCCAGCTCCACTTTGACCGTGGTCCCCCAATCCCCCTTTGTTTTTGCCAGCCCCGGGCCGCGCTCCGAGTCTCTGTCCCCGAACCGCTGCTTCCCTTTTCCTCTCCCGCTTTCCCCTTTTTTCTCTAACCTTTGTGTGTTGTTCCGTGTTGTGTGGTTCTCTTAGTTGAGGTTTCTTCTCAGGGTTTCCTCTGTGGTTTCCCCTCTGTTCACAAGGCCCTTCCCAGGCAGTTATGGGTGTTCTCCTCTCATGCCGCCATCTTGGATCTCCATCGAGAAAAAAACTATTTTTGTTTTCAATTCAAATAAAAAAATCTTTTAATTTCTCTGTAATCATTAGCAAAAAAACAAAAAAGGATCTATAGATTTGGCTATTCTTGAGCTGTGATATAAGACCTGCCACCAGATATCTGTCATATGTCTGTCCTGCAAAGAAATAAACTCTCAGTGTTCTGGTTTTCTTCATAATAGTTTTATTTTTCAATTAACAAAAAATGTCATATTAGTGCAGGTATACAACACAGTGAAATATACAATATCATATTAGTTTCAGGTATAAAACATGACTAGACATTTACATAACTTTTATTCACACCAATTAATCTAGTGCCCATCTGACATCACACATAGTTATTACAATATATTGACAATAATCCTTATGCTATACTTAACACCTCCATGACTATCTTGTAACTACCAATTTGCACTTCTTAATCCCTTCATCTTTTCCCCCAGCACTCCACCCACCATTCTCAGAGAGCTATCATCAAAATGTTCTCTATCTGTTAGCCTGTATTGTTTATTTTGTTCTTTACATTGCATATAAGTAAAATCATATGGCATTTGTCTTTCTCTGTCTGACTTACTCCATTCAGCACAATACCCTCCAAGTACATCCACGCCATCAAAGAAGCCAAGAATTTATTCCCTTCCATAGCTGAGCAATATTTCATTGTATATGTGTGCCACCTACTCTGTATCCATTCATCCATCTTGGCCATGGAAAACAATGCTGCAATGAATATATGGATGCACACCTCACTACAAAAGTTTCTACGGTTTCTATGGATAAATACCCAGAAGTAAGATTAATGGGTTCTTCTTTGTCACTTGCTATAGCCTTTGTCTTAAAGTTTATTTGGTCTGGTATAAGTACTGCTACTCCAGCTTTTTGTTTTTGCTTCTATGTTCATGAAATAGCTGTTTCCATCCCTTTACTTTCAACCTGTGTGTGTCTTCCTATCTGAAGTGAGTGACTGTCGGCAGCATACGTGTATGTAAGGGTCTTGTTTTCTTATCTATTCAGCCACCCTGTATCTTTTCATTTGAGCATTTAATCCACTTACATTGAAACTAATTGTTGACATGTAGATTGTCATTTTATTATTCATATCTTTTATCTTTTCTCCCCACTTTTCTTCCTCTTAAAGAAGTCCCAATAAATGACAATCTTTCATTCCATATGGGAAGCACATCCTGGGCAGAAACCGAACTTGGGGCCTCCCACATGGAAAGCACAGCCCCGTTTAGTATGTAGGTCTGCACAGGCCAGGCCTGACTGAATCCTCAGACCCCAGGCTACAAGTGCTCAACCCACTGAACCAACTCTTATTTTTTGTTGAAGACTGAAATCATTACCACTTTCCCAACTCTACAGAGATGTTTGGTTGCACCTTATTCTGAGTTACTATCGTACCATTCTAATATTATTTGATGTGTCAAACTGCATTTATTAAAATTTTACTTTGGGGGAAGCCGGGATGACTCAATGGGTCGACTCATTTTGTAGCCCTGGGGTCTGGGGATCAAATCCGGGCCCTGGCCCCGGCCCGTGAGGTCCCATATGCTGAACTGGAGTGTGGCCCCAATTTGGTTCTCACCTGGTTGAGCTCCACATGGGAGGCCCCTGGCCTGGTTCCCGCCCTGCAAAGCCCTGCATCCACCTATAGAATGAAGGTCTGTAGAAAACCAATGACATGCAACTATGGAGACTGCTCTGGGCCCTCCCCCTTCTCTCTGTCTCTGACTCTCTGTCAAAAACAATAAAAATAAATCTTTAAATAAAATTTTACTTTGTATATCCCTCTTCTACTAGCTAATTGGAGATGTCCTCAAAGCCAGGCACAATATCTATTTTGTATTAAGTGATTAATGTGTGTGTTGAATAAATAAATCATAACTTACTGAATGATTATTGGTATGTTGTATAATAATATCCCTTCATTGCCCTGCAAAGCATTTTAAGAAAGAGACTATTTATTTCATACATATCATTGTAAGAAAGAGATTATTTGATGTCTAGAAATATTAAAAAGACTGACCAGAGACTGGGTGAACTATGCAGAAAATTCAGAAAAACTCCCTGTCGATTGTTGAAAAAAACTTTTATGGTCTAAGGAAGAAAAATAATTGCAAGTGTGTCTTAAACAGAAACAAAAGCCAAGGATCATAATGTACCAAACTGTACTGCTGGTAAAATGTGTTATCATTTTCTTGGTGGCTTAGGAAATGACTCAGGAATCACTTTAATGGTTTATGGAAATTAAATTTATTTGTCCCTACCTAAAACACTTCCATAATTATGCCTACTCCTAACATACTACATTTTTATCCAGACAGAAATAAATATACATGTACCTCTTAAAATAATAATATGACCCTATAAATTCAAGAACTGCTATTACTATTTTTCATATCTTTGTTTTTCTATTAGCTATAACATGCAATAAGTTCCTCCAGCTTTAGTGCTAAGTATTCAATTGAAACTCAGTACAAGTTCAGTTTATTTTCTAACCAATAACCCCATGCCTAAGCATTTCTTTTGGAAGAATGCTATGACAGTCACTACTTAACCCCAGGCAACTAGGTGACAAATGACAGCACAGCAAAATGGGGCTGCTCATAATAAAAATAGTGATGTCAAGATTTCTTTTCCCTTCTACTTAATTCTGCATTGAATCTGTTATAATTCAAAACATTTTATTTTTGAATTGTGGCCTAATGTGAAGTTGAGCAAATATGCTGAGGTTATGTTAGTGGCCATAATCATCATCAATACGGAAATGCACCATGGTGGCAACTCCATTTTTTAGTGCAACTCCATCCTTAGTTCACCTCCGTTCTGAGCTAATCCTTTAGTTCAATTTAATTCTTTAGCTGAGGTTAAAAAATTGGAGTCGTTACTGATTCTCTTTTTTCCTTACTACCACATCCAAACTTTCAAGAATCTTTCAAGAAGTCCAATTAGTTTAACCTTTACTGATCTCATGAGCATTAAAAGGGTAATAAAGGTATATTATAAATATATCTATACCTGAAAATTTGATAAGCTATGTAAAATGAACCAATTTATTGAAAGACATAATCTGTGAAAACTTACACAAGAAGATACATAAAATGCTGAATAGCCTGTGTTTATTTTAAGAAATTGAATCAATTATCAATAATCTTCCAAAATAGAAAGCAACAGATCTACTGTACATAGGTTCACTGGTGATATTTACCACCACTGAAGAAATAAAGTATAATAATTCTTCAAATTCTGTTCCAGAAGATAGAAACAGAAGAAATGCTCTCTAACTCATTCTATGAGGCCTGCATTATTAAAATCCCAAAGCCAAATAAAGACATTATGAAAAAACTATAGACCCAGATCTCTCATAAACATAGATGAAAAAAATTCTCAACAAAATATTGGCAAATCAACCTCAACAATGTATAAAAAGAATTATATACTATGGCCAAGTTGGATTTTTTCCCCAGGTATATAGAACTGGTTCAATATTTGGAAATTAATTAATGTAATCTATAACATCAATAAGTTAAAAAGAAAAATGACATGATTATATCAATAGGTATAAGACAAGCATTCTAGAAGCTTTCCTGTTAAGATCAAAAACAAAACAAGGCAAGGATGTCCCCTTACTACTCCTTTTTTACATCTATAAGTAATAGCTCCTGCAATAAGATATTAAAAATAAAGAAATGATATATAGATTGGGAAGAAAGAAAGCTTTGTTTGCAGATGACATAATAGTCTAAGTAGAAAATACAACAAAATTTTTGATTGAAAAACTCTTAGAATTATTAAGAAGTTATAAGAGGGTTGAAGAAAACAAGGCTAATATATGAAAGTCAGTCTCCTTCTTATATACCAGCAATGAATAAGTGGAATTGTACATTAAAAACCCAATCATGTTTTTAAGATCTATGCGAGATTTTAAAAGATCTTATATAAAATCTATAAGAATTATCTACATAAGAGATCTACAAAACTCTAATAAAAGAAATCAGAGAACTAAATAAATGGAAAGTTATTCCATGATCCTGGATAGAAAAAGATCAACCTTGTCAAGATGTCAGTTTTTCTTCAAACCGATCTATTGATTAAATCCAATTCCAATGAAAATCCCAAGTTATTTTGTGAATATCAACAAATCGATTCTAACATTTTTATGGAAAATTCCAAAATAGCCAACACAATGTTGTAGGAGAAAACACAGTCAGAGAACTAATATTACCTAACTTTAAGGCTTACTATAAAACTGCAATAATCAAGACAGTGTGTTGGGAAGCCGGGATGACTAAGTGGGTTAAGCTCTCACTTTGCAGCCCTGGGGACCGAGGATCGAATCCCAGTCCTGGCCCATGTGGACCCATATGCTGAACCAGGGCGTGCCTCCAGTTCGGTTCTCACCAGGTGAGATCCTGGCTCAGTTCCTGCCCTGTGCAGCCCCGTGCCCACCTGTGGAATGAAACTATGTGGAAAAACCAATGATGTGCAACTATAGAGACTGTTCTGGGCCCTCCCGCTTCTCTCTGTCTCTGTCTCTGTATCTCTCACTCTCTCTCTCTCGCTCTCTCTCTCTCTCTCTCTCTCTGTCAAAAACAATAAAGATAAATTTTTAAAAAAAGACAGTGTGATATTAGCAAAACAATAAAGAAGTAGATTATTGGAATAGAAGAAAGCTCCCTGAAATAGATCCACATAATATAGTCAACTAATCCAAGATAAAGGAGAAAAATCAATACAAGGGAGCAGTGTCTTCTACAAATGTCTGCCACAAATGGTGCTGGAAAAACTGGACATCCACATGCAAAAAAAAAAAAAAAAAATCCAGAAATAGATCTTGTAGCTTTCACAAAAATAAACTTAAAATAAATTATAGACCTAATTGCAAAATGCAGAACTATAAAACTCGTAAAAGATAACTTTGGAGAAATTATAGGTAACCTGGGATATGGCAATGACTTTTTAGATTAAACAACAAAAACACTATACATGAGAACTGTACACCTGGAAACAATGTAATTTATATCAATGAATGTCGCCCCAATAAACTTAACAAAAAAAACAACAAATAAACAAACATAAAACACTATACATGAAAAAAAAAAATTGATAAGCTGGCCTTTATTAATTAAAATCTTGTGCTATGTAAAAGACACATCAAAAGAATGACAGGTGACACAAGAGACAGGGAGAAATATTTGCAAAAGACAGGTCTAATAAAAGACTGGTATCCAAAATATATAAAGAACACTTAAAATTCAAAAATAAGAAAATGAACACATTTTGTACTGATCTCAGCCTATCAATAACCAATGCTGTAATCAGACCAACCCTTATGGTTCTTATTATGTGTGCATGAAGCCCTTCAGCAATAACCATCAGAAAATTTTGCAAAAAGTAAGTTTGCTACTCACAAGACCTGGAAATTACACATCACACATGGGGCCACACAATGAGGTTTTAGGGAGAAGGGAAAGAGAGAGAGAGAGAAAGAAGTGGAGAGGAGGTGAGGGAAGGGGGAAGGGGAGGGGAAGAGGAGAGGAGGCTGAGTTTACGTGGAGGGGAGGAGAGAGAATGAGCCTGGGGTTCTGCCTCTGTTGTGGTTGGAACTAGACTTTTGTGGGCTTATTCTTTATTTCTTTATTAAATAATTTAAAACATAACACCAGGAATTTAAAATAAGGAAAGAGAAACAAAAAAAACAAACAAAAACCAGTGGCCCAAAGGTCAGTTGTTGAAATCAACTGAAATCTCTAAAACCAAGGAGACTCAAGTGTGAGGAGGCAGCCTAGAAATGCATTTATTAGAGAGAGCCATTTTTGAACTGGCTGTCTCTGCAGTCAAAGCCTGTCATTCACTTGCATTACAAAAATGGAAACACAAAACAAACCAAAAAAAGGTCAGGGCTTATTCTGCAGAACTATGCAATTAAAAAGTGGTCAAAACACTTGAAAAGGCACTTCACCAAAACAAAACAAAAAGACATGGGAAACAGGCATATGAAAAGATGCTGCAGATCATATGTAATCAAGGAAATGGAAATTACACCAATAAGATACACACACATTAAAATGATCAAGGGAAGCCGGGATGGCTCAGTGGGTTAAGCGCTCACTTTGCAGCACCGGGGACCGAGGATCGAATCCCGGCCCCGGCCGTGCGGACCCATATGCTGAGCTGGGGAGTGCCCTCAGTTCAGTTCTCTCTCTGTCTCTGTCTCTCTCTCTCTCTCTCTCTCTGTCAAAAACAATAAAATAAATAAAATGATCAAAATCCAAAAGACAAGCAATACCAAGGACTGGATAAGATCAAATGTATGGTAATGGAAGAGCTGACTCCAGGTAGTGAGCACACAATGCAAAACATAGATGATGTAGTGTAAAATTGTACACCTGAAACCATTGTCACCCCAGTAAATTTAACAACAGAAAAAAAAAAAAAAAAGAAGAAGTTGCAGGAAGTCTCACTTATTACTGTAGGAATGGGAAATGAAACAGCTTATTTGGAAAACAGTTTGACAGTTTCTTATAAAATTCAACATGTTCTTACCATACAACCCATGCATGCATACTTTTGCTATTTACCCAAATAAGTTAAAAAACTTATGTCCACACAAAAACCTGCATGTGAATATTAACAGCAGCTTTATTCACCAAGATGCCCTTCAGCAGGTGACTGGATAAATACACTGTGGTGCATTCAGACAATGTGGTATTACTCAGAGCTAAAAGGAAATGAGCTATTGAACCATGGAAAGATGTAAAGGAACCTTAAATGTATATTACTAAATGAAAAAAAGCCAATCTGAACACCTTAAATACTATGTGATTCCAACTCCATGACATTCTGGAAATGGCAACACTATGGACAGAGTAAAAGAATACAGGATTAGCGGGGTTGGGGAGGAAAGAGGGATGAATAGGCTGAACACACAGGATTTGGGGACAGGAGCAGTGAAAGTATTCCTTATGATATTAAAATGCTAGAAACACGTCATTTGTCCACATTCACAGAAATAATTACCAAGAATGTGGACCTTAGTGTAAACTATAGACTTTGGGTGATAATGAGGTATCGGGTCATGGATTATAACAGTTGTGCCCACAAGGTGCACATTTTGATAGCAGAGGAGGCTGAGTTTACGTGGAGTATGGGAGAATGTGAGAAATCTCTGTGTCTTCCACTTCATTTTTTTGTGAACCTAGAACTGCTGTAAAAAAAAAAAAATTCTGTTTTAGAAGATAGAAAAATATTTTTCTTTTTGACATGACATCTCTGATGTCCCTCAAGAAGCTCTAATCAGAGAAAATAATGAAGCAAACAGCAAAATTAAAGAGCAGCTATTAATCATCTACTTTTTCAAGTGAGCATGCGAATCAGCAACTGCTGTCATCCATTTCTTTCTCCATCTAAAACATCTAACATTTTTTTTTCCAGTTGTTTATATGTTAGAAAACAGATTTGCAAGTATACATTAAGAATCTCTAGAATGGGGAAGCCAGGGTAGCTCAGAGAGTTAAGCTCTTGCTTTGCAACCCTGGGGACAAAGGATCAAATCCTGGTCCTGGCCCGTGCAGAGCCATATGCTGAACTGGGGTGTGCTTCTCATGTGGGAGGCCCCCAGTTCAGTTCTTGCCCTGTGTGGCCCCCACCTTCCTGTGTGGAATGAAGCCATGTTGAAAATTGATGATGTACAACTATGGAGACTGCTCTGGGCCCTCCCCCTTCTCTCTGTCTCTCTCTGTCTCTGTCTCTGTCAAAAACAATAAAATAAATCTTTTTTTTTTTAATCTCTAAAAAGAATTTAAAATCCAGTATTTCTAAAATTTGTTTGACCAAGGGTATCGTATTATCACAGAGCATTATATACTGTATCATAAGATATTAGTATTTTGAGAAAAGTCCTTTGGGAACACTGACTAAGAACAAGCCACCTATTAAATTTATTTTATTGAATCTATTAAAGACAGACAGCAGGAACTGACTTTTGGATACATCATAGGAAAATGCCAAGGACTTTTCTCATTGGAAGTAAGTAGGCCAGTATTGTCATTAAGAAAATAGTGACTCATCAGAAACAAAAGACAAAAGAAATATTTATAATGATATAAAGTCAACAGAGGAAGAAATGGAGTTCTCATCCAATTACTGCTTTTGTCCAAAGCTCATTCTTGAGGCATAGATCAGTGATCTCTTATAATCCATAAGAAAAGATCAAATAGCTATTCTATCAGGGATTAAAACCACCGGGAAACTAGACATTACCAGAGTCATTTGCAAAACAATATCGGTAGATAAAGATATTTGGAATGTCTTCTTAAATTTAAGCTTCTAAAGGAGAACTGGTATATTTCCCACAATGGTTGTTTTCTGAAAAAGGTCAAACCAATTCTCGGGGGTGGGGGTGGGGGTGGGGTGGGCGTGGAGGGGGTGGGGTGGAGGGAGGAGGTAAGAATATTGAAGAGAAAGCAATTATTTAAGATGATGCACAGTATGTATTTCTAAAATAAGGCATAGGTGAGTGTAAGACCAACAGCTCTTAGACACAGCAGGGACACGACAGGGACAAGGCCAGGTGCAGCCAACTCTACCATTTAAAGGGTCCAGCACAGACCCTTAGCAGAGTGCATCCTGCTGAAGATGGGGACTTTTAACAGTGGCTCTCACTTGTCTCCCAGCACAGTCTCTGTCCCGGGTTGAACAGTCCCCCACCAAAACCACATCAACTCAGAGCCTATGAATGCAAACTTACTTGGAAATAAGGTTTTTGCAGGTGTAATCAAGTTAAGACAGGTCACACTGGAGTAATATGGGCTCTGAATGAAATATCACTTGATGTTGCCATAAAAAAAATAATTTTTTTGGACACAAACACATACAGAAAGGAGAACGCCATGTGAAATCAGATGACACACTGAAATCTGTACTGGAGTGATGCATCTATAAATCAAGAAATGCGAAGGATTGCCAGAAACCACTAGAATCTAGGAGAAAGGATAGATCAGATTCTCCTTCAGAATCCCCAGGAGGAACAAGCCCTGATTTTATTTCTAACTCTTAGCCTCCAGAACTGTGGGACAGTAAATTACTGTTGTATTAAGCTGCCCAGTTACTGGTACTTTGTTACAGCTGTTCTAAGAAACTAATAAAATCTTTAATTTGAGTTTTATAAAAGCATTCAAATTTGCTTGCTGTATTTTTCTCCCAGGTCCTTCAAACTTAAATTTGAAGAACTCCTGGCAAAGTGTGCCCATGTATGGTCATTGTTGGTATGTGCATTAACTTTCTTTAAAGAAAAAAAAAAAATTTATTTTATTGTTTGAGAGAGCGGGGTTGGGGGAGGGGGTGCAGGGGGAGGCAGGTGGTGGTACTCAGGCAGCTTCCATAATTGTACATCAATTAATTGTGACATGGTTTCATTCTACACAGGTGGATGTGGGGCCACCTGGGGTGGCAACCAAACTTGGGGCCTCCTGCATGGGAGGTGAGGACCTTCGTGGCTGTCATCTCAGGGGTCACCTGTTGCCCTGTAGCCCAGCACATAGGCCTGCATGAGCCAGGGCCAGGAACCAAAGCCCCAACACCTCCATTGCAAGGCAAATGCTCAACCACAGAGCTATCCAGGCATCCCTGGTATGTGCATTAACTTTCAACCACACGCTCCCACCCCCACCAGTGAGCACTGAGAGAGAGAGGCACCATTTACTGGGATTTCAGTGAGCCAGGTCTGTGTGAGGGGTGGGGGGATAGGCCCTGCGGCTATCCCCCATCCCAAGGTGGGAGGTTTGAGCTAGGTCTGAAATGAACCTCATACATGGAAAGTTTTCTAACTGCTTTCCCAGAAGATGGATTTTATTTTTATACCATTTTAACTAACATCTGAGAAGTACTACGTTTTTGTTTGTTTCTGTTTTCTCTTGACTGAACTGATCACCAGGCCATGATTTGTAGCAGCCCAGGAGATCTCAGCTGAATTACGGTATACTCCTTGCTGATAATAACATTGAAGGGTCAAAGCTCAAAAGGCCGGAGGCTCAGAAGCTGCAGACAATGAATCTCACAATAGAAGCAAAGCACAGCGACAGTGCTCCTATGCCCCAGGAGAAGCCTAACGCTGAGTGGATTTCGTGAGCACACTGCTCAAGAATTCCTCTCTCCCAGCTGAAAGTGCTCCAACAAATTTGGTCAGAAGAAATGTTTTCAAGGAAACTTTGCAAAGAGTTATTTATGAATCCAGACGCAGTTTTGAAACAGTGAAAACCATTTGTTTTGTGTTTTCTTTACTCTGAAAATATGTGACGCTGTAGCCAGAGGAATGGGAAGAACTCCCAAAAGTTTAATTCCCAATATCCTACAGATCTTTGGAGAGTTTTACTTGTGATACAGTGCTTCTGGGGGAAAAAACAAAGATTTTTACATTTATACTTAGAAGCTAGTATAATTGCTACATTTATAGTATCTACATTACCTTACCCAAATAGAAATCTGTACTAAGATTTATTTAATATTATACCATAAGAGATTAATTTGGGGAGATAAATGGCACCATTTCTTTGAGGTATTTTTTTTAAGATTTATTTATTTATTTATTTATTTTTGACAGAGAGAGAGAGAGAGAGAGAGAGAGAGAGAGAGAGAGAGAGAAGGGGGAGGGCCCAGAGCAGTCTCCATAGTTGACAGCATTAGATTTCCATATAGTTTCATGCCACAGGTGGGCGTGGGGCTGCACAGGGCAGAAACTGGGCCAGGAGCCTCCCACATAGGCCCCAGTAAGAACTGAATTGGGGGCACACCTCAGTTCAGCATATGGGTCCTCATGGGCTGGGGCCGAGATTTGATTCTCGGGCTCCAGGGCTGCAAAGCAAGCGCTTAACCACTGAGCCATCCCAGCTTCCCCTCTTTGAGGTATTTTTAAAACAACTTTATTATGGGAAAGAGGGAATAGGGAGTGACTGAGTATTTTTTATCATCATTTTTAGATATTTCAAATCTGTATGGAATAAGGAAAAGAAGGAATGAAGGAAGGTAGGAAGAAAGGAAGAAAGAAGGGAGGGAGAGAGGGAGGGAAGGAAGGAAAAAAGGAAGGAAGGAAAGAAAGGAGGAAGAGAGGGAGGAAGGGTAAGAAGAAAGAAATTATGCAGTTAGTAAAAGGTACTAGAAACAAAACTTTGGTAGTATGTGGAACAAAATCTGAAGCCCACATTGTAAACAGTAAACATTTTTCTATGAAACCAGAAAGATGAAGTCACTCATTGTTTTGACTACTGAAGGAAGACTGGCTCTGGGGAGAAAACAAATGCCTTTAGTCATTTTTTAAGTAAAATTTTCAAATTATTTTGTCTATTTTGAAAATAAATACAGCAATGTTGATCAATGATATAAAGAATGATTCAACAACCTAACCAAGGTCTTCTAGTGATGTAAGTTACATAATAGCCGGCAAGAAGAAATATAATGTAAGGATTAAGATTTTTTTGGTTTGTTATTCTCTGCTTGAGTCATGAGATTGTGTGTGTGGGATGTATGGTGCGTATAAATACACATGGGGAAGACTCAACAAAATGGGCCCCCTCGCACCCCCACAATCCCCCAGCTAGTGTAGTCCAGACTCAGGAAAACGAAGTGTGGGCCCTGCGTGAGAGACAACATGGAAACTGGAAGAAAATCTTCCACATACAGGGCAACACAGGCATTGACAGTTTTCTGTCAATGGTATCATTTCACATGAAAAGTGCCGTCAGAGGCTATGTTGGAACCCAGAGCGCAAAATGGCAGACTGTGGAATTCTAGTCCTTATTTGGTACCCATTTTCCAAAGACTGGCCAGTGCTCTCAAGGATAGGCTGTACCAAGATATAGAAAAGAAACTACAAGAACTAGGTGGTAGATCTAAAATGTGAGAAATACATTTTCTTAATTTCTCATGAACACAAATAAGCAGTATAGTTTATCTACTCACTTTAGGCATCTTAGAGACGTTCTTTCTGTTACTGTTAATTAACCTGAAAAAAATGTTGTGTGTGATTTTTACTGAGTGTGATACGCTGTGGCTAAAGGGAAAACAAAACAAAACAAAAAACTATTCTGTTTAGTTTGTTTGCATTAAGCCTTATAAGATACCCAGTGTTAAATACAAGGCATGTCCTCGCTCTTTCATTCAGTTTTATCTATTTAATTTATTTGATTTAAAATGTTGAAGAAATTCATTAATCAATGGTTTGTTTTAAAGACATTTAGTAACTATAATACATTCTAAATATAGGTAATGAATTCATTAGTAAAGAAAATATTGGTATTTCTATCAAAGAAAATACAGGGACAGTTGTTATAAATTCATCGCAGCTGAGTAGCAGTTGTATTATGAAATTTAAATTACTTAACTGTATCACTTGTCTTAGTCAATATGGCACTTCTACAAAAGACCTATTTGCTATAGCCAGCATGTTGAGAACAAAAACACAAAAAGTTGGGAAATTTTTCTCAGAGTTAGGAGACTCCCATGAAGATGCAGTTGGTATGAGTCAAGCTCATCAAAGAAAAGGTAATAGTTATTTCCATGAGCTGGAGTAATTCCTTATAAAAATGTGTGTGAAGAACAGGGTCAGTGTGACCAATTTACTGTAGGCTATAAAAAATCCATTCTAATGTTATGACTCTATTTATTTAAGCCACTTCTAAGTTCTGAGGTCAACTGGTGTTTGATGTCCAAACACCAGTGAGTGTCTCTTTAAAGGCAGCCAACAGTCTGTCATCTATGATTTCATAGCCACTCAACAGGAACATCAGACAGGATGCCAGCTGACTTTTAATATGTTGTTTAACAACCAGCCACCAGGGGAGAAAAACTTCAGATGACGCATTATGTGAATTCAAAAACTTCTAGAAACTCCCATCTCATTTGGACTTTCAGAATTTTTTTATTTTTTCATTATTATTATTTTTTTTTTTTTGGTTCTCTTTTTAACATAATTCTTTCTTAGGATGTCAAACTATATTCTAGCAACAGAGGCCTCAGCTAGAATTTAAAAGATATCCGCTCTAGACTCAAGCATGTTTGGGCATAACTAGAGGACTGATGAGGTGAGATTGACAGGAAACTATTTACATGGATTACCAACCAGCCAATTGGAGGAAGGGCTGAAGCTAAGAATGTGTCAAAGTGAAAAAACTTGGGTGTCATATAGTAGACATGTCGGAGGGCAGAGGTGATTCTGGGACTCGGCTAAGATTTGACTCCAGGCCCAGACTCCATGGATGGTTGCCTGAATATTAAGACAAGGACCAAGTGAAAGCTGAAGGAGCTGTTTCTGCATCATCTTAACATGTGTGTGCCACCAAAGCTGTACTGGTGGCAGCCGTGGAGCTGCCGGGGGGTGCTGAACCAAAGAGTGACAACATCATGGCCAATGAGCAGCCCTGGAGAGGTCAACCATAGTGGTGCTCTCAGCCTCAGGCATAGATGCCTATCATGCCTCAGTATCCCTCAGACATCCAGGACACGGACAATTTCTTTGGAGGGCACCCGTGTCAAAGCAGCTACCTTTATCCCAAGCATTACATCCATAGCAATAGAGGAGAACACAGACACACAGTGCGTTATAGCCAAGAAGCCCAGGCACTTGTTACAAGAAGGCATGGAAACACCCACCCTGGATTTCCATTCAGTTCAACTACTGTTAAACAAATTACCCCAGAATTGAGTGGCTTATAGAGCATTTTATTATTTTTAGTGGTTCTACAGGTTGCCTGGAACTCAGCCAGATGGTTCTATCTTAGTTATTTATTGATGGATAACAAACCACACAGAGCTCCGCGGCCTAAAGCACACCTATTTTATGATTTCTCACAATGCTGATTGAGCCAGGCTCAGGGAGGTGGTAACTCTGCTTGCTTGCTTGGGGTCTCCCATCATTCTGTAGTCAGATAGCAGGTGGGATGGGTTGTCCTGGATGGAGTCACTCACATGACCTGGGCTCAGGCAGGAGTGGCAACAGCAGGGCTGCTGGGATGGCTGCCTCTGAACTTTCTGTGAATCTCATGACCTCTCCCTCTCCACAGAACCCCCTCACCCCCCCTCACTGGGCTCTCCACATAGTCTCATGGATGGACTTTTGATGCTTGCCATTCACAAGTCTCCAAAAATGCAAAAGCAGAAGTTGCTGGGGCCTGTTGAGGCTTAAATATGAAACTGACAGTGCTACTTTCACCACGTGCTATGGGTTA
The DNA here is from genome assembly GCA_004027555.1 of Craseonycteris thonglongyai. Lineage (NCBI taxonomy): Eukaryota > Metazoa > Chordata > Mammalia > Chiroptera > Craseonycteridae > Craseonycteris > Craseonycteris thonglongyai. The sequence continues at coordinate 16,457 of PVKE010008593.1, forward strand.
CAAGGAGCCATGGGTCAACTTTGATTCACCATGGGGTCAACTTTGATTTACCATGGTGTGGGAACTGTGAACTCCAGAAGGTGTGGTTCATTGTCACCAGAATATTACAAAATTCAAACTAATTTGCTGAAGTTCCTACAGAGCAGGTGGGAATGGAGCCAAAGAAACACTATTTAGTGGCCATTATTCTATCTTTGGAACGGTAGGGCCTGCAAAACACTGGTACAAAATTGACAGAGACTGAGCAGCCTCAAGACAGAGTTTAAATTCCTCCCAACCCTACACACAGTGGCTCTTGACTGCCTGTTTCAGGGTCATTCATTTACAGAGCAAGAAAGACAGTGTCTTGAATTAAAACATTCTCATCTGTACCTTCATTAGCTTTATTTAAGTCTCCATAACACTTATAATTAGCAACTCTCCAAAGAGCCCAGATTGACCAGTAGCTAGTTAGAAGTAAGGATTTCTAGTTACATATCCAATTCTATGCATTCCTGAGATCATCGTTGAGTTCAACTATAAATGTCCATTTTGAATTTGGTACTGGTTTGTGTGCTCCAGGTGAGATTAACCATTCTATCTCCATTTTATATGCTTCTGGAATAGCTGGAATAATCCCAAAGATCGTGATGTCAGAAGATATTTACAGATCAGGCCTTTTCTTCTTGGTTCCAATCTAGAACTGTCACATAATTGGACCTTCCAGGGTCAGAAAGAGCTGGACTGAGCTTGGGGTGAAAGAATGGGTTCTTCACTATGTTTGTCTTATAGACTTTCTATAATCTGCTACAAGTAATGGACTCTCACTAAAATGCATAGGTTCAAATATATAGTATAAAATTTCAGACATCTCCTCTATACCTTTATAAACTGTAATATCTTAGCTTATTCATGAACCATAAAAGACTCACAAAAAGACTGCACAGTTAGGAGTACCTGATGCTGAAATATCTCCCTTTCTGCTTACATCTCGCCTCTTTCTCATCTTATCCTGAGTCACAAATCAAAATAAAATAAAAAATAAACACAAAGCACACCTTCGGCTAGCACTCTGTATCTATCTTTCTCTCTCTCTATCCAGCATCTATCTATCTATCTATTTATCTATCTATCTATCTACCTACCTATTATCTATCTATCCAAGTTTGTTAAACCATAGTCAGATGTACAAAAAAAAAAGTGGTTTTATTATATCTCTATGATGATTCCAATTTTTCTCCTCAGCCAGAATTTGACGTTATTAAATAAATAATATATCTATTGGTAAAATATTCAATGCTTGAGATCTCCACCCACGCCATCCACCTCTCTCTTTACTAGTCTGGGTGCACCGAGAGACGTGTGATATCTATAACTACACCGCAAAGGAGACAGGGAGTCTCAGGATGGTTCTCTGTCAGTCTCTGGGCTGTGGCATTTCCTGCACTGCAAGTGCTGAGGTGCCCCTAGACCCATCTTGGGCATCCTGCTGGCATATGGTGCTCAAGTGGGAAGCAGGGTTTCCTGTGCTCTCATCTGCCTCCATTGGAGTCTTGCTGGCATTTCAGACCTCTCTCCCTCTGCCGTATCTCCATCTGGCCTTGGCCTGGGCTTTCATCCAAAAGCCTCCCCTGTAGCTCAGCCCTGTCCCCATAAGGCCAGCCCCAAGTGACAGAAGTTGCTTTTAGCCTGCTCTCTTTGTCCCCTTTGTGAACCCATAGTCATCCAGCTGCCATAAATCTGCCTGGAAACTAAGGGTGACTGGCAAAACCAAATGTCAGGCTCTCTGTCCCTGACCAAGCCTCCATGTCTCTCTTGCTGACTGCGTTGACCTCACTGCGGCCACCCCCAGGTGACTGTGGGGAGCTTTCCGCCAGGCAATCTCCTCTGAAACTCACAGAGATGAAGACAGACCTCAGAGTCCCTTTTCACCTGCCTGTGTATCTTCTTTGTCCAGTGAAGTTCTGACATGGTGTTTAGTTCTTGCCTCTCCAACCTTGGTCCTGTTGCCCTGAATGTCTTGGGCTAGAAGTAGTGGGTTTGGTACTTTGTCTTTCTCCACCTCACATTTTCATCTTATTCAATAATATCAAGTCACATAGCCTAGCTGTCATAAAAAGATATCTTCTCTGCACATGTCATAAACTCTTTGATTGGATCTTCTCCATAGATACTGAAAATTATGTTGTCTATGTATCCAAGCCTGATATGCTAAAGCAGTTTAGGAAATCTGCTTTGACAAAACCTCACTCCCCAGCAAATTGTCTTCCCTGACCATAAACACAGATATAATTCGATAAAGCTAAGAAACGTATATTTGTCGCTACAGGCATTGCTCTTACCTTGAAATACTAACCCCTGTGCTTCAGAGGGGGTAAACCTGCAGGGAAACAGGGTTTGTTTGATCTTAAAAAAAAAAAAAAAAGAGATGTTATTGTTTTTTATTGTAATGATTCTGTTAAAAAAAAAAAAAAAAAGGACTAACCCTGGTGACATCTCTAAATTTAAATTAGCAGCTTAGACAAGATGGGATGTTTAATAATAAAAATTATAGGAAAGCAATCTATTAAGAATATTTGTGTGAATACCTATTGAAATTTATGTTGCTGGGAAAGCTGGGATGGCTCAGCGGGTTAAACATTCGCTTTGAAGCCCCAAGGACCGAGGATCGAACCCCGGCCCCGGCCCCTGTGGACCCACATGCTGAGCTGGGGTGTGCCCCCAGTTCAGTTCTTGCCGGGACCTATGTGGGAGGCTCCCGGCCCAGTCCCTGCCCTGCGCAGCCCTGCGCCCACCTGTGGAGTGAAACTATATGGAAAACTAATGTCAACTGTGGAGACTGCTCTGGGCTCTCCCCCTTCTCTCTGTCTCTCTCTGTCTCTGTTTCTCTCTGTCAAAAATCAATAAAATAAATCTTAAAAAAAAAAAAGAAATTTATGTTGCTATTTTATTAGAGAGCTCTTTTTTCATCTTTTTTCCCTATTTCCCTAGTGTAGCTCATCAAGATTAGACAAAAGTTTTTGCCTAGACTGCACGGCACTTTTGAAAACCCCATAAAGTTCATAAAGCTTCACATGTGACTCCTCCATAATGTGGAAAACTGTAAATATTTATGTTCTGAAATGGGGACACCTACTTAAAGCATTTTCAAAGAATCAGAAAATAAATACCTGTGAATACAATAAAAGCACTTTCTATTTAGGACTTTCCCCCTTCATTTTTAGAGCTAATGGAGGCACATTTGGAGATGTTACCAGCTTTTAAATACCCTCAAGTATAATATAAGCTATATGTGTAGCACTTATTTGAATTTCTGTATCATCCCTTTACTCTGAATAATGAGGAGGGAAGGTGTTCTGTATTTAAAGTGGTACAAGTAAAGGCTTCAGTCCTTAATGTTTCAAAATGCAGTTTGGCCTCTTTGTATTCTGAGGTGGGTGGAGTGTAGATCAGTGGGCAGCTGACTGGAGCCCTGATCTATAAGGGACATTAAAACATCATGTGAATGAAATGAATACAGTATTAATCAGATTTCTGTCATGGCTCCTTATACAACTATAGCATGTAAATTCGTTTCAGACTTTTCTACTTGAGTAAGAAAATAATACTAGTAAATGGTTTTATGACAGGACCAGAGGGCTCAAGTTGCCTGACAGTTGGCATCCCTAGCTTCCCTGAGACCAGCTACCTGGCAGCCACCAGAAACTGGCCAATGCAGAGCCAGCATTATAAAGTCAAACATTAAATGGCAAATCACCTTGTGAATGATCATTTAAAGCTAACACCTTACATAAGCTTTCCAATAAGTTATTTAGTTCAGAAAAATGACAAAAGAGGACTGAAGAGAAAAAGAAATACAAATTATTTTGCAGATATAAAGATCAGAAAGAGAAATAGATATATTTAAAATAACACTTCGTAACAATGTCCATGGAAACCCTGCCTGTCTTCCTTGTGTTGGGTGAGAAATACCATCTAGTTCTAGTGACAGAAATAAAAGAAAAATTTCAATAAAATTATAATGTAAAGTCTTGTTCAAGAAGCAAATCACCCATTTCAAACATAAAGTATAAACTTTTTTAGTTAATAGAATATTAATGTATCCCTTTCCCACGAACTAAATTTTAAACAAAAATATAAATAAAAATGATTGCCTTGACAAGGCCTGCCTCTGTGAGTTTCATTGTCAATTCCCAGGAAGGGAAGAAATGAATCCATCCTATACATCCTCTTCTGATTTGTACTGACTCCATTGAAATCTAGGTGTTTTCTCTCTATCAATGAAACCCAAGAAAATTGGCACTTTTTGAACTTAGTAAATTAAAATTTTTAAGTCTTTTCAATTAAAAGATTGTCAAGTTATGTACCTCCCCCAAACCACAGAGGAACATTATGCCACATGATTTTTAACTTGATTGCTGTTCATTTTAAGCTTAGTTCAGAACCATAATTCTAATTGCTACATCATTTTGTGTCTTGGTTGTCAAGTCAAGTATCAGTTGCTCCTTCTAGCATTGTGTTATTGATATGTGCCAATGTAAAAATCAACATGATGCAACAGAAAGAACACAGATTTAGGGGTCATATAAAACTGGGTTGGCATAATACCTCCTCTACTTTCTACCTGCTTCAAATTGCTGAATTTCTCATCTTCTCTGAGACCATTTTGCAGGGTTAGTGAATGGGTCAAAGATAACATATATAGTAATGTTTATCATGCACACTACAAAGTATATGTTCAACAAATAAAAAGTGATATTATTTTTACTGTTATTCTTACCCATATTGTTCAACATACCTTCTTTATCTACGTTCAATTATGTGATTAAAATGTCAGACAAGGATGAAGCCCTCTGGCGTTTCAAAAAGAAAAACTACTCTTAAATTCTAAAACATACTCCCAAACTGAAAGATTTAACTAGTAATTTATGGCCTGTAGTTATTGCTGTCTAGTCAATAAAGTTCCCTGAACTGTTCTCGCTGTCCTGCCCCACCCCACCCCCACACATAAGTGGTTGGCTCATAGCGAACTCACCTTTTCCCTTAGGATTCCAGCAGAAACTTTGGGAGCACACCTACATCATGTCAGGGAGAGTAACAAGGTAACTAGGCACATGCTTGCTTTGAACAACTGGTGGTGACTTTCTAGAGTGTTGTGTTGAGAGTGATTCTAAAGCTGTATTTGGACTCAGAAGGAAGGTTATGATGAGTGGTTAGCAATGTCTCTCCCAGGTGTAGACTTGTGTGCGTGTTTGTCTTCCTATTACTGAGTCACACATCTACACCATCACAAAGACCCAATACTCTAGCAAACACATAAAAAATGAAAAGCTGTTGCATGACAGAGAATATATGTCATTCCCACACTCCAGGTTCTGGAGACTGAATTACTTCCTCAAACACTTCCTGTTTTATTACTTAGCATCTGAACCATAAAAAATTAAATTGCATTTTCATTTTCATGTAATATCTTTTTCCATTCCTTTACTTTCAGTATGTATCTGTGGAATATTATTTAGCCATAAAAAAGAATGAAATCTTACCATAAACAACAATATAGATGAACCTAGTGGGCATTAAGCTGAGTGGAGTAGGTCAGACAGATAAAGACAAATGTCATATGGTTTCACTTATATGAGGACTATGAAGGACAAAAATAAACAGGGAAAAAAGCAGAAACAAACTCATAAACACAGAGAACATTTTGTGAGTTGCCAGATAGGAAGGGGTTAAGGGCCTTGGTGAAAAAAGAGGAAGGGATTAAGAAATACCAATTGGCAGTTACAAAATAGTCATGTAATGTAGGGGATAGTCATAGGATGTAGGGGATAACATAAAGAATATAGTCAATAATATTGTAATAACCATATATGGGTCAGATAAGTACTAGATTTATCAGGGTGATCACCTCGCAAATTATATAAATGTATAATCACTATATTATACAGCTGAAACTAAAATAATATTGTATGTCAACTATAATTGAAAAATTAAAAAATATTTTAAAAAGAAAAACAAAGAATTAAAGTGTGATCTTCGGCATGTGAACAAGCCACTCTGCAAATAATTTATACGTATTTTAGATATGGTCCACCTTATGTTCTCATTAACGTGATTCTAAATATATACCTGCTGCACATTGTTGTACACTCTGAGAATACAAATGCATTGTTATTGCAGCTGATGTGCAATTAGGAAATAGGAAAAACACTGGGTACTTTGCGAACAATTAAATGCATTTAAACCATACATTTCTAGCCCTGATGCTAAACTCATAATAGGCAATATTTATGCATCTTACCTATATTCTCTCACTTTTTTTTTATTGGTTTTGACAGAGAGAGAGAGAGAGAGAGAGAGAGAGAGAGAGAGAGAGAGAGAGAGAGAGAGAGAAATACAGAGACACAGAGAGAACTGAACTGGGGGCACTCCCCTGTTCAGCATATGGGTCCGCATGGGCTGGGGCTGCAAAGTGAGCACTCAACCCACTGAGCCATCCCGACTTCCTCACTCTCCCTTTTTTCATATAGCACATTTAAAGCTCAGTTCATTTAAACAGCATGCCTTCCCCAGCCTTTTAGAACTGTTTTTTCTGCTGCTTAGGCCTCCCAGAAAGTTAGTCCTCTATGTTTAGGCTGTGTATTGATTTCCCTTGTTACAAAGAATACCTAAATTTGTTTCAATTTATTTTTAAAAATCAGAAGAGGCAGGTTCAAAATCAGCAGACTCTCTTTAAACAAAATATAATTTATAAATAACAAGCTTTTGAAAGTTCTTATTAAAAAATTAAAGGAAGACAATAATTGACTTTGTTGGCATATGGCACAATTGAAAGATTTTCCCACTGTGAATATTTCTCTCTCAAAGCAACTTTTGAAATCAATTATGTTCTTATTTTGGAAAGAAAAAACTTCCCTTGAATAGAATAAATAATCTGCAGGATGTTTTCCCCGTTCACATACTCAGAAGGCTTAATAAATATAAGAAATAGTTTCTTTCTAATAGGAGAAATTGTTTTCAAAGTAACATGTTTTCCATTTCATTTGATTCAGATTTACTCCATCAAGAAGGTAAATAGCACCTGAAACTTTCTCCAGTATATAGAATTACGTGCACGCAAACTTTGACCTTTTCTTTTCTTTTTTTTTAATCACACTGTTCTCATTTGTCTGAAGTCACATTTTTTGACAGTTCCTTAAAGGTTCAGTTTAATATTAATGCCAAGAAAAGCATATCTTCTCCTTCTGGGGTTGTTAAAATACTCTACCAATGAGAGCTAGATTTACAGAGGTACATGCACAGTGATTACTTCCATTGCCCATAATTACTGCCTGCTGAGGGGAGCTCTGAACAGAGGCAATGTCCCGGAATGTTATTACAAGGAGAAACCAAATATATACTCAGGCCGTTTACAGGAATCTTTCTGAGGAGGCTCGGATCCAAGGCAGCTACTACAAGCCAACATTGTCAGGTTCTTTGCCTCCTTCATTCTCAAAAGCTTAGGTGGCCGCATTTCCTGGCTCCTGCTCTGTGAGACTTGGCCCTCAGCTTTTAAAAGAATCAGGTTGCAGGGTATGGCAGCCCCAGGGGCTGCCTGAAAAGTGAAACTAGTTTCCACTCCGGTAGCCAGACAGGATACCAGGGGATTAGTTGTAACAGAGTTGGTTCTGGCCCCAGTCAGCTGAGGCCTCGTCCCAGGCTGCCAGCCAGACAGGAAGGCTGCTTTTGTGGGGAAAGCATATTAGCTGAAGCATCAGTTATTTCAGCCTTAAGTGCTTCTCCTTACCTCGATGTGACCTTCTGGAGCAAATATAATGACCACACTGGCTCCATTAGCTGGAGGCAATAATATTCTGACTCACCCTACATTTTCCCCATACTCAGAATCTCATACTGAAGCTACAACTCACCAATCTATTTTGATAAATGCAGAAAATCTTCCAACTTGCTCATTACTTGATTCCCTTTTGCTGCTCTGTGAAGAATTTTAAGGGTCTGATTCAAGATCACCTAAATGGCATCACTAGTCACAGAAATTAAAAAAAAAAAAATGCTCAGGATTTGAAACTTTTGGGAAGTAATATTGTCTTCCATGTATATATTTCTTGGGTAACATAATATTGCGATGGATTAATTCAATGTCTGAGGGACCCTAACTGGGCCCTTCACTTTCACTTACCTCAACCCCAACACAGTCCATCTGCACAGTTTCCAGAGCAATCCTTTCCAAATGTAAATTAGAGCATATAGCTCTCCTCCTCTCTCTCTCTCTCTCTCTCTCTCTCTCTCTCTCTCTCTCTCTCTCTCTCTCTCGCTCACTTGTTCGCTCTTACACACACACACACACCTCCAATGGCTCCATTACACTTAGAATAAAATCCCAACTCTTTCCCTTGGCTTACCAGGCCTTGCAGATCCTTGCTGCCCACCATTTCTTGGGTTTCATCTTCCGTCACCCATCGCTTACTCTTTGTGCTCCAGCCACCCTCACTTTCTCGCTGTGCCCAAAGCAGGCAAGCTCTATTCAATGAAATGTTTGGGGGTAACATTGGTTAATAACATGATATACGCTTCAGGTGTACAACTTTATAATACATCTTCTGTATATTCCATTGTGTGCTCCCACCCAAAGTCTAGTCTCCTTCTGCCATCATTTGTCTCTTTTTCACCCTTTTTACTCTCTCCTCATCCTCTCCGGTAACCATTCTATGATTTCACTCATACGTGGGATATCAGACAAAAAGCAACAAAGCAACAAAGGAAACAATAAACAAACTCATAAACACGACAACACTACTGAGCTATTTCACTTTCTCTTCTTTCTGGAGCATTTATCTCCAAGGCTCCACATTTCTCAGCACTGTCTATCCCCTTATCCTGCTTTATTTTCTCTTCATAGCAACTTGACCCTCTGACATAGTATTATTATGTGTATAATGTGTGTATTGACCCCTGCCCCACTGGAATGCAAGGCCAGGAGGGCAGGGGCCTTTTGTCCCTGCTGTCTGACATCACAGAGCAAGTGCACAGTAAATGTCTGAGGAATAAGTGAACCAGAAGGCTAAGTCGAGCTTGGCTAGGCCGTACATGTTGCCTGAGTATCAGGCAGTTCCTGATGGATTGAGGCCTTATTAATATGACCAGCATTTAGTGGTCATACTCAGGCTCCAAAATTGGTCACTTTGCACCAAACCTCATTCAGTCTACCCTCCCAATGATACTCCATAACTATGAAACTCTATGGAAAAAGAAAGTCCATTTCACCTTGTACTTCTCCCTGTAGATTTTCTACCAATTAAACAAGATGATAGGATTGAGGAAATAAAAACATGCACAGTTATTGTGGCCAATATAATCTTTGACATTGTCCTAGCTGTATGATTTCAAAGAGGTTATTAAATCTCTCTGGCTTCCAGTGCCTGTTAGGGACTGAATTGCATTCCTTCTCAAAAAGAGAAGTTAAAAATAGTGAAGCCTTAACACCCAGTAGACCAGAAGGTCCTCACGTTTGTCAATAGTTTTATACAGGTGATGGAAGTAAAACGAGGTCATTAGAATGGGCCCTAATCCAGTCTGACTGATGGCCTTATAAGAAGTGAAGATTGAACACAGATACACACAGAAACAGAATCTGTGTGAAGACACAGGGCGAAGGCATCTACAAGCCATGGAGGGAGGCCTGAAACAGGTCCTTCCCTCAGCCCTCAGGAGGAACCAACCCTGCCAACACTTTAATGTCAGAACTGTGAGAAAAGAAATTGCTCTTGTTTAAGCCACCCCATCTGTGGCTTTGTTACAGTACCTAGCAAGCTTATTCAGTGCTCTTATCTGTAAAAAGGAAAGATAAGGGTACTTCACAGCCTTCTTGTGCAGGTTGAATGAAATACAATACATAAAGATCTTAGTCCTGCCTCTGGCTTATAGCATCCCCTTATTTTAACTATTATTAACCATATTTTACCTTGTCAATAAAACCAATGAAATAAGAACTTAAAGTGATCCATTTTATAGTTGTGGAGAAATAATCTGCGGTTTAACAGTGGAGAAAATATTTCTCCTTCACCCACAAGAACATGACCTTTCCAGACAGAAAGGGGAAGAAGAACTGGGAATCCCTTCCTTACTCCGTAAATGTCTGCTATCCCAACACAAAGTTTCCACAAGGATAGGCATTCAGCATGGGACCGTAGAACTTAATATAATGTGGTGCCCTGTACATAGTAGGAAGTAAAATAAAGATGTTCATCTAAGGAATAGATCCTCAGAAAGCAGCCCACGATAAGTCAGTGCGGGGAGAGGAAGGGAAGCAGAGTGGGACAGCGAGGAGGGATACACTCCTCTCATCATGTTCTGGTCACTAGCGAATATAGAAAGAAAGAACTGGATGAGGTCCTAGATAGTCCTCTCAGTTTCCACAACATTGGTCACAAGACTTGCCTAATATTATAGTACGAAGTTAGTGGCAAATCTTTTTCCATTAAACTTTCTTTCAGGAGCTCATTTTCACAGTATTGTCTCTGCGCCTAAGTCTGAGAACGTGAGTAGTCAGAGCCTGGAGCCTCAGTTGACAGACAAGGTTGGAAGCCCCACAAAGCTCTGTGATGGAACTACAACCCAAGTCATTCCCACTGGAGGCAGTGTCAGGTACAGCTCCATGGTCAGACTTGACCTTGTACAAGTGATTCAAGTTCACTAACCTTTTGTTTCCACATTTGTTGCACATTTACACAACTGTGCCTACCAGATACAGGTGTTGTAAGAATTAAATGGCAATATTAGAAAAAGAAAAGAGAAAAACAGCTTGTCATATCTTCACTGTGAAAAAGTGTAGCATTTTCCATACATACACTACATTGAATCATTCTGGATTTCATAGCCAGGACTGCTCTCACTTCCTATATTTTTAATAAAAGGTAAATCTTCTGGGGAAGCCTGGATGGCTCAGTGAGTTAAGCACTCACTTTGTAGCCCTGGGGACTGAGGATCAAATCCCAGCCGCGGTTCGTGTGGACCCATATGCTGAACTGGGGAGTGCTCCCAGTTCGGTTCTCATTGGGGTGAGATCCAGGTCCAGTTCCTGCCCTGTGCAGCCCCTCACCCACCTGTGTAATGAAACTATGTGGGAAAAACCAATGATGTGCAACTATGGAGACTGCTCTGGGCCCTCCCCCTTCTCTCTGTCTCTGTATCTCTCTCTCTCTCTCTCTCTCTCTGTCAAAAACAATAAAAATAAATCTTAAAAAAAGAAAGTAAATCTTAGCAATTTCAATGTTTTTAATAAGTGCATTACCTTTTAGACTCACTGAATAACTAGTTAGGAATGATTCCACGTAGCTCACGTGCCCAGACGAGGCAGTTACAGGGGCCTAGAGAGACACAGAGCACCCTCCACCTTGTGAAGCACAGCTAGCTACCTACCACTCACAATATGTAGCATAACAGGGAGACAGGGTAAGTGGCCTTAGTCTGTCTAAGACAAGCTTGTTTAACCCACAACCAGTGAGCCACATGCGGCCCAGGATGGCTTTGAAGGCGGCCCAATACAAACTAGTAAACTTTCGTAAAATGTTATGAGATTTTTTTGTGACTTTTTTTTTTAGTTCATCAGCTACCATTAGTGTTAGTGTATTTTATGTCTGGCCCAAGATAATTCTCCTTCTTCCAATGTGGCCTACAGAAGCCAAATAATTGAACATCCCTGATCTAAGATATCTATGATCCTGCTCCCCAAAATTCTTTTTCATATTATTATTTTTTTGCTTCACCCACTTCTATTATTGGGCATTATGCATGTCACTATGTGATCAGTAATGAAATCAGAGAGTCAAGGACCTTAGTCAAATGAGATCTTGGGTATAGGTTTTTTTGCCATTATAATATATCTGACACCTGAAATAATCTGGCGTTTAAACCAACATTTGTTTGATTTAACCCAGTGTTCTCATTTATTTTTCTGATGGAAATCTGTTCAGTGCATATTGCAGAGACCAGGACTTGAAATCTTATGTGTATGTTCTTAAGTGTTTAAATGAAAGTTACAGATAGGTAAGAGTTCTTTATTTGGGGGGAACATGGATCACTTCATGAAAGTTACTCTCTGCAGAAGAATGTACTTATGTGCTACCCACAAAATTCACAATTCCAGGAAGTGCAGAGAGCTGCTAAAGACCAGTCTTGATCCACATGGGGCCCATGGGTCACAGGGTAAGCAGCTTGCTGCAAAGGGAAGTACTAAACAGTCATGCCTACCTGCAACACGGATTTTGTGGCAACATGTAAATGAGTTTGCATGAATGTGAACAGTAAATTAACAGAAAATAATAATGTGCAAGGTTAATCAACATGTTTTTGGAAATTTAAATACATTCTCTTAGTACAGGTACCCCAAGCCTGAATTTATGGAGTAACCAGACTGTGTTATTGCAGAATAGGGCCCCCATTTTTCTCAGTTAGCTATACCTCTTTGACACCTTCTAATCTGAGCTGCTTATAAATTGAGAAATTCTGTGTCTCTGGGCCAACATATCAAATTGAATCTGCAAGACATATAGTATATGAAACCAAATAATTGACTCCATTTATATACATAGTATATTTTGATTTAAAACCCACCACTATTAATATATTGATATATTAATATATTGAAAATATTTTTAATTGATAATCAATTAGTGCTTTTACTTTTATCTCCTTAGAGTTGTAGCGTAGTTCTTTCACAAAACTTAAACATCATGCTGTGTTAATAAATATAAAATTCTATAAAGAAACTAGATTTATAAGATGAGGTAAAGATGTAAACACAACTTTGGGTAGGAGAAAATGCCCTGGAATTTTGGCTCAGTTTTCTCAATGATGATTTTTTTTTTTTAAGATTTTATTTATTGTTTGAGAGAAGGTGAGAAAGAGAGAGACAGAAGAGTGGAGGGCCCACAGCTGTCTCCACAGTTGTACATCATTAGTTGTGACATGGTTTCATTCCACACAGGTGGATGTGGGGCTGCATGGAGCAGGAACTGAACCAGAGATCTCCTGCATGGGAGGCAAGAACGTTCACCGCCAAGCCATCCCTGCAGTTTCCTGTTGTGCTACAATTCAACATATGGCTTTCATGGGTCAGTGCCAGGTTTCGAACCCCTGACCTTGTGATTGCAAGGCAAATATTCAAACTCTGAGCTATCCCAGCACCCCCTTCATGAGGATTCTTAATAAAGCCTCTACTTAGCTCAATTTTCTCTGCTAACAGTAGGTAATGTATACTCTCAAAATGTCTCATGTGTGCACCTTGCTATCTCATAAGATGACAGTTAAAAAGTATCAAGAGAACTTTTGAATAGTACAGATTGTCCAGATATAGGAAGCCAAAAAAAGGAAAAAAAAAGACTGTAGACGGTAATGAGATAATGAATCACATGTCAGAAGGAGAATACCATGATAAAAAATGTATTTATCTGACATACCAAAGACACATGACATATAAATAGAAATTATGGCACACAAATCTTCTCAAATACCAAGAATGCAAAAAAAAAAAAAGTCTATAAGGAAATGTGTAAACATTGGTTAAATCACATTTTTTTTTAATTGGAGTATTATATTTGATTTCTGACCTTTTTCCCATTAAAATTTGTAGGCAACCTGATTTCTAGCTACAGTGATTATAAGGGTTTTGTGCAAATTTATCCTTTAACTTATCAAAAGTTGATCTACATCACATCAAACACAAGGCTAAGGCTCAGGATAAAACCATGTTATTTATTGTTAGACCTCCCTATATAACCTTCTGAAGCCTTTGCAGAACCAAAAATAATTTACTGAAGAGTTGCTGCAATAATCAAAATATTTTTACCCAAATTGTTTTTATCTGCTTATCTCTTTTTATTTCCACTTCACTCATGTGAGATAAGTAGGGATACAAAATATTTAATATCTTCTCTTTTATAAAAAACAAATGATAAGAAACTGAAGCAGGGAGTGGGTGGGAGCCGAGGGAGGGGGATTCAAATATATGGTGATAAAAAGAAAACTGACTCTGGGCGGTGAACACATAATGCAACACACAGACAGTGTACCATAGAAAGGTACACCTGGAACCTATGTAATTTTTACTAACCAATGTCACCTCAATAAATTTAATAAAGATAAATTAAAAGAAACTGATGCTCAAGCAGGTGCTATTCTGCCCAAAATCTCACAATGATAAGAACAATAGCACACAACTATTTCCTGCCTTCATATTCCTTTTGTGAGACCAAATTGCCTTTCAAGTTAATATCTCCTGAAAAGTGGATGCAAAAGAGAAACAAAATTATCTCATTGTAGAGTTAAATAGACAGGCTTTTTGCTATTTGGATAAATTTAAAATATTGATTTAAAAAATCTTTATGACATTCTGATAAACAGGATAAAAGGTAAAATGAGATGACTTTTCAAAGAATTTGCTTATTTCTAAAAATATAAAAATGACCTCAACTTAATCACAGTAAATAAGCAGACATTTTATTTTTTAAATTTGTATGAATTCTATTGGGGTTACATTGGTTAGTAAAATTATATAGGTTTCAAGTGTATATTTCTATAATACATCATCTACATATTGCATTGTGTGCTCACCACCCAGAGTCAGTTCTTCTATTATCATATATTTGACTCTCTTTATCCTCCTCTATCTCCTCCCTTCCCCCTTACCCTCTGGTAACCACTAAATTGTTGTTTGTGTCTATGATTGTTTGCTTGTTTGCTTATCTTGTTCATTTGTTGCTTTCAGTTTTATATCCCATATACGAGTAAAGTCGTATCGAGTCATTAGAGTAGCAATTTCAACTATCTTCTCAAATGATATCCTAAGTTTGGAAAAGTCCTTTTTTCTTAGCGCCCTCATACTTTTGACCCAACTCAGAATCTTATTTGTGACAAATCATTTGAGAGTTGAACCAAATGACCCATCAGTATAGAGAAATTACTATACTCGCAATAGCCTAAAAGGTAAAGAGCCAACAAAATCTTTTGGTCAGTGACGTAGTTCCTGAAACAGATAATAAAATAACACTCAGTTCTGTGGACCAACAGAACTTGAGGACAGTACCTGTGCTTCCTGGGGCCTCAGTTTGGGGCCATATACATTTGCATACATTTTATGCTTCCTTGAGTTACAAAGGAATAAAAGTAATTCTCCATGTCTGGAAATGTTATCTCTTTCTCTGGTTTTACTGTAATCTGTGTTTTGTGGTAATCGTTTAACTATGGAGTGCCTTCATTATTCAGTTTTTCCTACACAAATCCTAGCCACTCCTCTGTGCTACAAACTAAAGTGTCACCTTCATAAAGCCTTTCTTGAGCCATCCAGTTGGCATAAATCTTGTGGATCACCTACACCCTATAGTCTGGTTTCTTTAGATTTTGAAAATGTTTCTCTGTCCCACTAGACTGCACCTGAAAACATCATCACTTTAATGCTTATTACACTGAATTGAATTGAATTTCAATTAATACCCAGTAGATAGTCTCATTAAAGTATAAAGTAGCATAGAACTTGTTTTTCTGGTCTTTCTACATCTCAGAGAGCTTTAATGTTAGTGATTGAAATATATTCAAATATAAAGAGAGGTTTTATTTATGTCTCATCTCTTAGGCCCTAGAATTGATTTCTACCCCTGAGTAGTCAGTAGCTTTCCACACACCACCACCTCGCCGTCTGTCCAGAAGGCTCTGCCTCTCTCAAAGAAATAACTACCCTGACTTCCATGGTGTTGAATAATCCTGTCAAGTATACCAAAAGGCCCTTCAACAGAGAGCTGACTAGAAAACTCTCATCAGCTCTGGATGACAGAAAGAAATCCTGATTCATTACGATCTTGGGTGTAATACCACGATGTGACGAACCTAATGAGAGAAGACACTCAGAACTTACAGCTAATCAAGTTGCTCTGATTAAGAAGTTTCAGGCAGAGATGAAGAGCAAAACTCCTTTTCAATTTTTTTCTTTAACCAGACCCAAGAAACTGCTGAATTTCCTAAAAGTGCAGAAAAAATCAGGTGAGATTACAGTCAGAAACTCCTCAAAAGTAAACATTTATTTAAAGTCCTGAGGAAATTCCATGTTACATGAACTCTAAATGAAGGGTCCTGTTTTCAATTTTCTTTCAAGTAAAATTCACCTAATGTGTTACCAAGAATTCACCCTCAAACCCTTACACCACATGCCATTTTATTTATAAATATGGGTGTGGTATCCACTTATTCCTTTTGCACCATTTCTTAAAACTTTTTAATATAAGCAGTAGTAAAGCTTGTCTTCTATATTTATGTATGGTTTTCTTCAGCTCTAGAGAGCAAGTCTATCTGGTCATTGTACCTTTATGTGTCCTTCTTAGCAAATTGATCTCAGAAGTCCAGTCATCCGCACGTATGAGCAGCATGAGGTAGGGGCTGTGGTAGGTTGTAAATGTGCTTTTATGTTCTAAATCTCTAAGGCATACCTCCAGAGTTGGCTGGCTAAAAATGCAATTAAAATATCAATCTGCATCCACTTATTAAAATGAATTTATAATTATATGGTGTAGTACACTGTGCATAAGGTATTTAGGAAAAAGCATTTAATTTTGCTTCTCTTTCATTTTATAGTGAATAAAAGACAATTAGGAAAATCCATGGGTAAGGTTTTCCACAGAGCTATATTACTCAGCTAACCTTGCCTGAAAGAAAACACAACATGATTAAAGTCTTTGGAAGGAGGCGTGGGATCAAAACGTATAGATGCTGGAAACGGCCTGTGGGGGAAGGGAATGGCTTGGAGCTTAAGGCCTCTGGGAACTGTTACCACCATGTGGGGAAAACTCGTGCTGAATCACTTAACGCATTCTAAAGCTTTCACACATTTTTCCTTCTATAAGGAATTTGGTATTATTAAGTTAAATCTATAATAACCCTAAAAGTTAATTATAGAATAAAATCAATTATAAATGAAATTTCAAACAACTAAATAAAAGTTTCTGTCACCTATCTATATCAATCTATCTATCTATCTATCTATCTATCTATCTATCTATCTATCTAATCTACCTATCATCATCTATCTCTATCTCTTTTTTTTCCATCTTCTGGGAACAATTAAATATCCATTTAAAATCCCCAAATTTCCTCCATTATTTCAGGATGCTTTACTGGCAAGGATAGGTTCCAATTGAAAAAGAGTCCTTGTTACCAGATTAACAAAAGATGACAAACACACATTTGTCATGATAGCGTATGGTTTCAAGTTGTCAAGGGAGTAAAGTAATTTTAGAAACAAATTGCTATATTAGTTTTCCAATGCTGCTGTAACAAAGCACCACATACTTGGTGGCTTAAAACTACAGAAATTTATCTTCTATGCTCTGAGGTCCAGAAGCCTGAAATCAAGGTGTCACAGGGCCACACTCCCTTTAAAGTCTCCAGGGGAGACTTGTCCAGCTTCTGGTGGCTTTGGGTGGTCCCTGGCTTGTAATAGCATCATTTCAATCTCTGCTTCCATGTTTACATGGCCTTGCCTTCTGTGTTTTCTCCCCTTCTGTCTGTCTTTCCCTCTTATTATGGAGACAAGTGTCATTGGATTTAGGGTCCACAGGGATAATCCAGGATTATCACACCTTGAAGTCCTTAATTACATCTGCAAAGCCCCTTCTTCCAAAAACCATCTCAGTCCCAGGTTCTGGTGAACCTGCGAATCTTTTGGGTGGAGCCACTTTTTAACTCACTACAATCTCCTGAATCAACCCAGGAATGCCATCTGTCATCTATGATCTAAAAGGAACTTGTTCTTAACAGTAAATTAGTTGATTATGAAGAACAAAAAGTTATTTCGGAAAGGTGAGAGAGAAGAGAGTTCAAAAGTTAAACAAGGGCCATGATGTGCCCAAGCCTAATTTAGTGTTTCCATCCATAAAAAACAGAAAGATTTCTATATCCTATGGTACTTGGAAAATTAAATTAGCACATGTAAATGCAATGTCAATCACATACACATGTTATTGTTAATTAAATAATTGACAAAACACTTTCATATATATATACAGTGTATATATATATATATGATATATATGTATATATATATATATACACACACACACTCATATATTACCAAATTTCTTATAAATTATCATGTTTATAACCTGAGAGTTTTGCACATAGTAGGTACTCAAAAACAGTCTCTGAAGTTGTTCATTGAAAAAAAAATGAATGAATTAAGTATTTGCTGGAGGTGCACTCACTGTGAAAGTGTCAACATTCACATTCCATGAGCTCTGTGTGTGCTGCACTAGTGTGGCCCTCACAGATATATATTATCAGTGCTTCTTTCTCTGTTTGGTTTATAACTTCATCCCCAACAAATAAAGAATCATAGCTAATTGAAGAGCAGAATAGATTCAGAAATCAGAGTCTCTTCAAGGTCATGTACATAAGTTTCATGTTACCCATAAAAATTCTTTTCTATAAAGAAGCACAAAGTTCTTTGATAGTTTTCCAAATAAGCAACCCATTCCTTCCTGGTTACAAAGCACAGCTACATCAGACAGAGTACCCTTACTCCTTAACAGCTATATAAACTTCTTCACAAATTATGTTTTGTTATTCTTCTGAGGGGGGTGGGTTATATGCGGCATTATTTTGGCTTAAATCCCCGCCCCCTTTTTTCCCCCCTAACTATCTGCTTGCTATAGGAAGAATAAACAGACATTGCTCTTATATCACTTTAAGTCTAAGGAAAGTAAAAGCTTACCTTGAGCAATACTGGAAAATCTGTGCTTCCTGAACACAGCTCTTTCTCCAGAATCAGAAACTCTGAGTGTGATTGGGATGCTCACTAATGTTTGAGAACCACGGCCCCAGAATTCAACCAGAGGGGATGTTTAAACCACAGGTCACTGGACCTCACTCCCCAAACCCCGAGTTTCTGATTCTGTAGGTCAGGTGGACCCAATACTTTGCATTTCTAACAAGTTCCAAGTTGTGCTGATGTGCTAGTTCAAAGTCCCCACTTTGCGAAGCACTGTTCTAGGACAAGGGGGAAAAAGAAGCTACACTACATTTCTTTCCCCCGGCATTTCTTACCTGGAGTAAGTTGGAATGGAGAGAGAAGTGAAAGAACAGTATGTTGCATTAACAGATGTTCCTCCTCAGGAAAGAAAACCTGAGGCATGAGGAGTAAAGATACTTGTCACTGTCATGTCCTAACCTTTGAACCCATCGTCCTGCAGCTCTGGAACTACTAGGAGCCAGCTTGTGAGCAGCAGAAGAGGCCACAGAAAGCACTGCTAAGGATGAGGTATCAGCTTCAAATCGATTAGGAAGCCAGAAACAAACACGAAAAGAAACAGGCCTTGAACATGTGTGACATGTGGGGCACCCTTGGAAATAATGAAAGTGAAAGGCAACTCATCCAATCCCAAAGGTGTATGGATAAGAGCCACAGCCCATGAAATTGGAGCGTGAAAGTTTGCCTGATGCTATTTGAGCCCATAGATGTTTTGCATTTGGCTTACAATAAAATATGAATGCTCAGTGTTTTTAGTCATTACAAGGTTGTAATCTCTTTGGACAACAAAGAACACATGTTAGAATTTTTTAACATTTTCAATGTATCAATCACCACATTATACTTGGTGTAGACTCACCTTTACTTATCTCATCTTCCCCAAATGTTAAATTGGTGATGTTATTTTTAAGTGTAAAACTTCTCTTGTAGTTTTGTATCGCCACAGAATAATTCCTAAAACCCTTAATTTGGCATGCAAGGCAGCACTTCTATTTTAGACCCTTCACTCATTTTAGTTAATTGTCTTACCTTAGCATTAGCAGCCACTAAGAACTTCTTACAGATGCAAATTCTTGGGCCTAACTCCAGACTTACTATGTCAGAATTTGCATTTAAACAAGACCCCTGAAGCTGAATTCTTTGCACTGTACAGTTTTACAAGCATGACCGTAGCGTACTGAAGCCTTTGATTCTCCTAGGTAATCTTTTACCTAACTGGTTGGCACAAACCTGTCTGAGTCACAAACATTGATGACAGATGAGACAGGGGATCTTAACTATTATACCAGGTGCAAAGCCTACTGCAGAACCAAATTGCAATTCTCAGAAATGTTTGTACCTTTTCTAAGTTATTAGTACCAACTGGCCCTTTTCAGAAAGCCCAGAGAGAGCCATTGTTGGAAGCTAGAATGAGAACATGACTCTTGCTCAATAATAATAACAGCAATAACCAGAGACATCATTCCCTGGTCCGTGATTTGTACACTGTACCTTGGGCCCTCCACTACTCTGAATAACAAGTCAGTGAATATTACTTCCAACTGTCAGTGATGTTCTCTGCCTTTACTTAAGACAGTGCTTATAAGAAAGTACAGCTGTAGACTTCACCTGCTGATACTGAACACAGAATAAAAACAGAACTATAATATGACTTTAGTGTTGAATTATTTGTACTCTGCTGCACTGGTTAAAGAAAGTCCTTCTTTTATGTTTACCTAGGCAACAGCACTGAGAAAAATAACAAGTGTAATACGTTGTCCGAGGGGGACATGTGTAGGTGTTATTTTTTTTTAAGATTTATTTTCTTGTTTTTGACAGAGAGAGAGACAGAGGGGGTGGGAGGGGCCCAGACCCCAGAGCAGTCTCCATAGTTGTCCGTCATTAGTTTTCGGCATGGCTTCATTCCACAGGTGGGGCTGCATGAAAACTGGGCAAGGATCCTCCCTCATGGGAGGCACGCCCTCCCCCCCCCCATGAGCTGGGAGGGTCTCCCACAGGGGAAGCTCCCCCTGGCGAAGACCAAACTGGTGTGGGAACACCCCAGTTAAGCATATGGGTCTGCACGCACTGGGGCCAGGGTCGAAACTCGACCCTTGGGCCCCAGGGCTGCAATACAAGTGCTCTACCCACTGAGCAATCTCGGCTTCCTCCTATTTTTGTTGTCACTTTAATGTGTTGGGTAGATAATGTGAAACCTTTTTCATCAGTCAATGGGTATAGGTGAGGTCCTACAAAGATCAATAACCCAATTTCACTGGTTTTTATCCCATCTGCCAAAATGACTTCAAAATGATGCAGAATAGGGAAAGCTGGGATGGCTCAGTGGGTTAAGCGCTCGCTTTGAAGCCCCGAGAACCGAGGATCGAATCCCGGTCCCGGCCCATGCGGACCCACATGCTGAACTGGGGTGTGCCCCCAGTTCTGTTCTTGCCGGGACCTATGTGGGAGGCTCCCGGCCCAGTCCCTGCCCTGCGCAGCCCTGCGCCCACCTGTGGAGTGAAACTACATATATGGAAAAACTAATGTCAACTATGGAGACTGCTCTGGGCCCTCCCCCTTCTCTCTGTCTCTCTCTGTCTCTGTTTCTCTCTGTCAAAAATCAATAAAATAAATCTTTCGAAAAAAAACAAACAAAAAATGATGCAGAATAACCCATTGGTGTTTCTTGAAAGTCACAGATGTTTTGTACATATATTTGTAAAATGTGCAACCCTCTGGTGCTGATGCTGCACATTAGGACACCGTAGCTCTTCTGTTGGGTCCCAGGTATTGCCAAATGCAGGGCCTAAGATCCTTGGAAGCTCTCATGGCATAGTGTCTTTGATGAAGAAGGTGCTACTATAGAGATTTCACTGAAACTGTTCCTTCCATTTTCAGTTGCTTGTCTTCTGTAAGACCTCATCCTCTAGAGGTGGGGAGACAAATGCCATTCACAAACACCATAGATGTTCAGAAGTTCTCTCTCCCCACAAGTTACCAGAAACATTTTAATAGGCTTAGTCTCATTGAATTTGACTTTTCCTTTCCTTATTAGCTTCCTTTTGGGATGCCTGTTGGTCACACGTGCAAATACACATCTAGATAGCTTGCATAGACATGTCCACATGTGTCTTCAAACTCATCTGAGTTTGAATTAAAATGTCAGCTATATGAGTGTCACCCTCACATTTTCAGTGATCTTTTGTAAACAGTTTATAATGGCTAGAACTAAGTTCACTCTACTAAGAGACAATGATAAAGAGATGGATTGATCTTAACAAACTTAAATGTTATATTGTTTCATATAAAATTTAATTTGCAAGTCAGAAATTTAAATTGATTTGAAATATATTTTTGTTTCCCTTAAACTGTTAAAAAGTGGCAACAGGCTATCTTATGACACAGTATATCTTATTCTTATAAAAAAGAATACAGTAAAAAACAAAAGATGTAATAAAGTTCCTATAAGAACATACCATCATTACTATCATTACCAAAATTTACTCTGTTTGACTCTTCTGTCCATAAAACTGCATTCATTTTATAAACTTTAAGCCTTGTGAGTCTTTTAACAAAGATATATATATGAAGAAGAATCATCAAGGACATACAAATATATTTGCTTAAAAGATCACATTTTTAACAGAGGGTATTTTGATAATATGAGGAAAAAATAAAAGCTGCCAAAATAGAGTAAATTGAAAAGTACTACGGGGAAATAGTCCAACTAACTACATCAATGGTGGGAAAAAAAGAAATCAAAATTAGAAGAAAATAAAAATGGACAATTAAGGTTTTTTGTGGATAATGGTGGTGGTAAGAGTGTGTATTGAGGACTAAAAAGCATTTTCATTTAGTGGCACACCAAGAAATATGAAGACAACAAAGAAACAAAAACTCATGCCCACAGTCAATAGTTTAGTGGGTACTTGAGGGTAAGGTGGGGGGTGGGGGGAGGATCCAAATATACAGAGATGGAAAGAAAACTGACTCTGGGTGGTGAACACATAAAGCAACACATAGACAAGGTCCTATAGAATTGTACACCTGGAACCTATGTAATTTTACTAACCAATGTCACCCCAATACATTTAACAATAAAAAATAAATAAATTTGAAGAATAAATTTGCTTGTAGATTTAATATTCAATTTGGGTGGCCTATGCCCAGCTTCCTGGAAACTACAAATGAAATACTATAAAGAGGAGAAAATGAGAGAAAACAAAGGGATAAAAAGCAATCTGCATGATGGATCAGGGCTTGGATTGGGCAGCTCTATAATCCTCTGAGGGCTCATGCTATCTTTCCTTGCTAAAACCCCTGGCATTTACCTTTCCTCAACCATGTAGCAGCCTGGAACGCTCTTGAGAGTGAAGGACATCTCTCGTAATGATTGGGTATGGGAAAATATTCACTCACTGAGTCATACATTTAACAGGCATTTATGAAGTACCTACTAGGTACAAGGTCCTATTGGAAATCATAGGAGATGGGCCTTGCTTGGAGGAGTTCAGAGCATGAACTACCGTAAATGAAACAGGACATGTTCTTATACAACTTGAGTGTAAAGAATTAAAGTGATACTTTAAAAATGTAAAATGATGGGGAAGCCAAGATGGCTCAGTGGGTTAAACGCTCACTTTGCAGCCCCAGGGACCAAGGATCGAATCCCGGCCCCGGCCCGTGTGGACCCATATGCTGAACTGGGGAGTGCCCCTAGTTTAGTTCTCACTGGGATGAGACCCCAGCCCAGCTTCTGCCCTGTGCAGCTCTGCGCCCACCTGTGGAATGAAACTATGTGGAAAGACCGATGATGTACAACTATGGAGACTGTTCTGGGCCCCCACCCCCTTCTCTCTGTCTCTGTCTCTATATCTCTCTCTCTTTCATATTTTTATTCATTTATTATTTATTTTTGACAGAGAGGGAGAGAGAGAGAGAGAGAGATACAGAGACAGAGAGAGAACTGAACTGGGGGAGCTCCCAGTTCAGCATATGGGTCCACACGGGCCGGGGCCGGGATTCGATCCTCGGTCCCCGGCACTGCAAAGTAAGCGCTTAACCCACTTAGCCATCCCGGCTTCCCCCCTCTCTCTTTCAAAAACAATAAAAATAAATCTTAAAAAAATGTAAAATGCTTTTGGAATGCAGAAAGGCAGATTATTTCAATCTAGTGAAACAGGAGTGGCTTTGTCAAAATGCTAGCGTTTGAACTATGCCTCAAATAGTGGTCAGAGATATTTTCAAATGGGAAGGAAAGCTATGCCCATATATGGGAACATCTCATTCCAAGGCATGAAATTTAGAATATACAGGGCAGCTGGCTAGTATCTGAAGAGGAGAAAATGGGTTGCAGTAAATAAGAGATGTCAGATCACAAATGACTTCAAATTTGTATTTTGTTGGTTCAGAAGACACGGAGAGATTCTGAGTAGAAAAGTGAGACCAATAGGATGTGAGCTGAAGATTTTAGGAAGATTAATCTGCCACAACTGTGGATAGTTCATTAGATGTAGAGGCTTGCTAGGAGTACTTCTCAGCCTTTAATCGGAAGTTACATCAACAAGATTATGGCTGTCATTTCATTTTTGTTTTTATCTTTAAAACTAGATGTTGCCTCCGTTTTTTTTAAATGTGGACTTAAGGGTAGCATGTATTATAAAAATTTCTCTTAATATTAACATTAATAAACTTACCATTTTTTAACTTTAAATTACATCTTTAACTTTACAGACAAACTCCTAATAGTTAGCTATTTCTGTAAGTAGCCCTCTCTTGGCTTTGTTTGTTCAGGTTTCTTTCTCTGTATTTTCTCAAGAACCACTGAGACTTTTCTTAAGGTGCACTGATTGATCTCAATAACCTCGGAGTTTTTAAAGATCCCATGGACCTGTTTCACCCAAATTCTTTCTTAGACTGAGAAAACTCTTTCTACAGCATATCTGAGAGGCGATCATTGCATCTCCATTGTGACATTATTTCAGTTCTTTTCTTTCTTTCTTCTTTTTTTTTTAAGATTTATTTTTATTGATTTTTGATAGAGAGAAACAGAGACAGAGAGAGACAGAGAGAAGGGGGGAGGGCCCAGAGCAGTCTCCATAGTTGACAGCATTAGTTTTCCATATAGTTTCACTCCACAGGTGGGCACAGGGCTGCGCAGGGCAGAAACTGGGCCGGGAGCCTCCCACATAGGCCCCGGCAAGAACTGAACTTGGGGCACACCCCAGTTCAGCATATGGGTCTGCATGGGCCGGGGCCAGATTCAATCCTCTGTCCCCGGGGCTTCAGAGAGAGAGCTTAACCCACTGAGCAATTCCACCTTTCCCTATTTCAGTTCTTAAATAACTCTTTTTTTTTGTATCTTGAGTTCAAATCTACTTTATAACTTATTTTGTTGTTGTTCCCTGTTTTGCACTCTGGAGTTACTCATATTAACCATATAAGTTCCTATCTACTTTCTACACAAATATACTTCACATAGTACAAACTACACCCACAAACACACACACCCACAAAACCCAAAACCAAGACTTTAAATATCTAAAGACAGCTACATGCACCCATTCTCTTTTAGGCTGAGCAAACACAGTTCTTTCACCTGTTTTTCACATGAGGTCATTTGTAAAGCCCTCACCATGTCTTGTGAGGTTTCTGGATATCGCTTAGTTCACCAAATTTCTTCTCAAAACATACTTCGCAGAATTAAATACCGTCTTCTGATGTGGTTTGATCTTTGAGAAGACCCACAATGTAATTATAGTAATCCTTTGATTCAGATTTCTTTTACTTCACAATTCCACATTATGCAAGAAAAATAAAAAGGATGAAGTAGCTTATAGATTTAAAAATAAACACCTAACTCTCAGC
This sequence comes from Craseonycteris thonglongyai, assembly GCA_004027555.1. Taxonomy (NCBI): domain Eukaryota; kingdom Metazoa; phylum Chordata; class Mammalia; order Chiroptera; family Craseonycteridae; genus Craseonycteris; species Craseonycteris thonglongyai. The sequence goes on from PVKE010008593.1 coordinate 42,072, forward strand.
ACATATTTCTGTTTTTTGTTGACAAAAGATGTCGAATAGTGATCTCAAAGCCTTCATGAATTACAGTAGACTCAGTTAACCGACACCCATGGGGATTGGTAGATGCCATATAAATGCAGTTTCTGGTTACTTGAGAGTTACTATTAAAATATATCTAACTAATGCTATACTCCATACTATAACAATAACATAAACTCTGTATTGCCTTGATATTAATATTGAAATATAGTAATTAAAAGCAAATTAAGACAAACACAGACTTAATGTAACAGTTTTTATTATGAAAACAGCTTTGTGGTGAACTATTCAATTACAGTTAAATTTTAGTCAATAACCTTTTTAACTTAATGAACTTCACTAATATAATTCATTTAACTTAGTAACTTAGAAAGAAAAACACACATATACACACTTAGACTGCTACAGTAGGGGTACAGACTTTACTGGGTAGACGTTGCGTCAGGATCCTCAGGATCTGATGATGTACCTAGGACGGGATCAGGAGAAGTGGATGTGGATGGTTTTGGATCTACATCAGTAGAAGATGCTGTAGTGGCAAAGTTGTGTGCAGCTTTCTTAAAAAATGAATGAATGTGAGCTTGCTTTGAAGCCCTATGCCTCTCATTCAAAGTCAGATTTTGCATGATGTGCAGCCACGTAACATTCTGAGAAGTGAAGAAATGTTGCTGTTCTGCAAAAGCTATTACAGTTGCAAATGCTGCAGTAGCTCTCTGCTAGGATAATTTTTCCACTTCATACCCATCATCATCACTCTCTTCCTCCTCTGCAACATTCATTTTCCCAAGATTTACAACAGCTTCTCTGATATCTTCTCTATTAAGTATATGAGTTATTGGAATAGCCTCATCCATAGCAAGCCAGTCATGTAGTTCATCTCCAGACAAATTGATTTTGTCATTAGCAGAATCACCTAACTCACAGATTTCATCATAACTCTGCTACTGGCAGCTACACTATTAACTGGAAACCCCTCAAAGTTATCAGTGAAAAAAGATTCCACAGATATCACAACTCGCCACAACTTTGTCCTTTTCCTTAATGTTTGCTTCTCAAGGAACCCCGAACACAACTGATGATGTAGATAGCATCTTTGAGATTATATTTTTTCTGAAAGTCCACAATTGTCTTGTCAAAATCAGTCAGTGTTAGCAAGAAGTCATTCTGTAAACATTTTTACATTCGGTGTCAATCCCTGATCCATTGTTTAGATTATATTTGTGACATTAGCTGGAGGATAACATAGAAACTGTTGCCATTATGAGCTTTTGTATAGAAGGATGTGTGTGACAGTTATCCAGAAGCAACAAAAATTTATTATTCTCTGGTATTCCTTCCTTTCATAAATTTTCTTTAACACTGGGGACAGATGAATATGAAAACCACTTGTAAAAATTTCTCTGTCCATCTGACTGTTACTCTATGCAGAATAATATAAACAGTAAGGTTAGTTGTGCCTTTAAAGCAGAGGTGTCAAACTCAATTAAAACACAGGCCATTTGGTGCAACAGGCAAAATTCACAAGGGCCACATCACATTTACAAATGTCGCCAGAACTGAGTCAGCACGTTTATACATGCCCACAGGCCCCCAGGAAAGGCACTGGGCCACGTGTAGACTTGTCTTCAGTAGTTAAAGGGCTAAAGAGGAAATTGTGTGTATGGTATTGCCTTAACCTCCCCCAAGCACTATTTTCTTCATAACAACTTTTTCTATTTTCATTTTATTTCAGAGCATCGTGGGCCACAAAAAATTACCTCAGGGGCTGCATGCGGTCCGCGGGCCACCAGTTTGACACCCCTGCTTTAAAGCACCTTGTCTTAGTAAATTTGCTAACCATGCACAACTTTACCCTATGCTTTCCTGATATACATTTTGCATAAATAAGCAATTATATGCTCTTTATTTAACTTGAGCCCGTGAGCTACCACCAGCCAAAATAGAATTAGGCAGACACTTGCACATTAATCCAGTCTCATTTGCAATATAAATCTGCTCTGTGGCCACAACATTTTCTGCAGCCAAGTCACTAAACACACCAGAAAATGAAGCTGCAGCTTCAAAATGAGCCCATTTGTGCTCACCTAACAAGTCCAGTTTACAGATGCCGTGATGAACCTAGAATGGGTAAGCCAGCCACTTGAAAATGGACACTGACCTTCAATGTTCATTTTCTCAAGGAATTCTCTCGCTTTTTACTGCAACATGGGTCCAGAAATACAACCACCCTCAGATCTTTTCAGCGAAAACCACTCATACAGGGCCTGGTCAAGCACTTTCATTTTCAGCATATGAAGTGTGATGCTTCTTCACACTTTGTCACTCTTTGACTCAACGTGAAACTCCTTTATCTCTTGACACTGAGCCTAATGTCAAAGATCGTTGATGAAGCAACATTAATTCTTCCATGAGCACTGCACGACTCTCACCCTTCTCAAGCCTCTTGCATATTTCCATCTTCTGCTTGAGGGTAAGCACTATGCCAGGGGTGTCCAACGTTTCTCTTCCCTGGGCCACACTGGAAGAAAAATAATTGTCTGGGGCCAAACATAAAATATGTTAATACAACTATAGCTGATGAGCTTTAAAAAAGGTCACAATAAAACCTCGAATGTTTTAAGAAATTTTACGAATTTGTATTGGGGCACATTCAAAGCTGTCCTGAGCTGTGTGCAGCCCACTAGCCGTGGGTTAGACAAGCTTGCACAGTGCATTTTTGCTTTCTTGGGACCTGTTTTGGCATAATTGGGGCTGGGTGAGAACACAAAATTTGAATAATAATAGATCCCAACCAACTGGTATGTTTATATGTAGTGAATTGGCAGGAGTAGGAGTTTATTCATGGCACAGCAAGGTGAGTGGCACACCAAGTTTAAACTTACATTTTCACTAGAAATTAATTTTATTTTAATTTTTATTTAAACATGATTTCTTGATTTTTTTTTACCAGTTGCTTGTGAGTGCTGGTTGCTTGAGTTTCGGTTAACGGAGAGTCTACTGTATTAGGAAAACTTCACAATGATCTCAGTAGCTTCTGCTTTAAAAAGTTAAATTTAAAAAACCTAAACAAAAAAATAAATAAATATTTTCAAATAGCTATAACATTTTTTAACTAAAGTTTTTTATTTTTTTTCATTCCTTTTATGAGACTGAAAAAGATTTACTAAACTTCTTTCTCTCTTATTTATTCCCTTTTTTCCTCCTCTTCCTTTCTTCCTTTTTTTCTTATTGCCTTCCTTCCTTCCTTCTTTTTTCCTTTCTTCATTTTTCCAACCTTTTTTGTAATTCTACACACCCTAAATAATTTTCTGTGAGATTTATTGCAGAACAGATAGTTTTCAGAGCCAAGATAACAGCATTCTGTGATGTAAAGAAAACTGACTCTGGGTGGTAAACACATATCATAACACACAAAGTACTATAGAACTAAACACCTGGAACCTATGTAATTTTTATTAAATGATGTCACCCTAGTAAACTTGACAATTAAAAAAAAAAAAGGAATAGGGAAGAAGTATTCAGAGCAAAACTCAGGGCAAGATGTTCCTGTGAGACATGACTCTTCTATAAGCAATTGCTGACTAAAGTTGAGCATCTCCTTCTAACTGGTCTAGTCAAAAGTCAAAGAAGAGGAGGAAAGAACTGCTTGTGTTTATATACTGTTATATGTGCATACATTAAGCAGAAACCCACAATTCTACTTCTGAAATTAAAGATAAAACCAACTTTATTTACTGGAAAATAACTTCTTGGGAATCTTTTATCTAATGATAAGTGGTAAGAAAATTATGAATTCCTAATAGTTCTTCCATGGAAGGCTTGATTACATGGATAAGCTAAGCAGAAAGGGCTCATCTTTTAAAGTCATCTTTACAAAGTCAGGCAACATGGTAGCTCATACATTTAGCAAGAGTTCTATGTCAAATCTGATTGCTGGCTTTCACTGTAGGTTTAACTTCTGATTTGGCTTGGATCTTGGAACTTGACTATTTATAAAACTATCTTCAAGTTTTAACTACAGGCTATATTTTAATCATACTATTTGCTATTGTATTTTTAAAATATGTATTTTTATTTACTATATATTAAATACTAAATATATTTAATATATGTAAAATAAAATCTAAATATATACTTAAATATATATATATATGTATATATATATATATTTAATTTCTCCTTTTTTTTCTGATTCTGAATTCTATTTCTAATGCAAATGCCAGCACCCTTGTTTAACAGATGTCATCAATTCATAGTGAATTTGAGGGTGGGTTAGACTTTATTTATCTTTACAAATTCTTCAGACTTTTATTTCTGATACTCTGAATGATTTTCCACCATGAAACTAATAATAGATAATCTGAATTATCTCTTTTCCTTCAAGAGAATAAATTTTGTTTCCTTACATTTGTTTTATATTTTATACTAATGCCTTTCCATTATTTATTATTTCTCATATTTATTATTTGTCTTTTCTTGGTATTTGGGGAAATTTTTGATATTATTATATTTTATTGTTAAATTTAATGGGGTGACATTGGTTGGTAACAACTAGATAGTTTCCCGATGTACAACTCCACATCACATCACCCATGCATCGCATTATGTGCCCAACTCCCAGAATCAGGTCCCCCTCCAACCCCATATATCTGGTGCCCACTCCCCCCTCCCACCACAACTCTCCCTCCCCCCTCCTCCCTCCTCTCCAGGTAAACACCAAACCATTGAGTGTGTCCATAGGTCTCTGTGTCTTTGTAACTTTCAGTTTTATATTCCACCTATAAGTGAGGTCATATGTTTCCGGATTCTTTCAGTCTGACTTATTTCGCTTAATAAGATCTGTAGGTCCATCCATGTTGCCAGAAATGACTGTATTGCATCATTTCTTATCGCTGAGTAGTATTCCATTGTGTAAATGTACCACATCTTCTTTATCCAGTCATCTATCGAAGGGCATTTTGGTTGTTTTCATGTTCTGGCCACTGTGAACAGTGCTGCGATGAACATGCGGGTACAAACATCTTTAAAGATTAAGGTCTTCAGGTTTTTTGGGTAGATGCCCAGTAGTGGGATGGCTGGGTCATATGGTAATTCCATTCGTAATTTTTTGAGGAATCTCCACACAGCCTTCCATAGTGGTTGTACCAGTTTACATTCCCACCAGCAGT
>PVKE010008594.1:0-47237 GCA_004027555.1 Craseonycteris thonglongyai
TGTTTTCTTGATGTATTGTCCCTTTTATCAAGATGTAATGTCCATCTTTATGTCTTATTATTTTTTTTATCCTGATGTCTTTTTCATCAGAAATCAGTATGGCCACTCCAGCTTTTCTCTGACTGCCATTTGCCTGGAGTATTGTTTTCCATCCTTTTACCCTGAATCTATGTCTGTCCCTGTGGCTGAAGTGCATCTCTTGTAGGCAGCATATGGTTGGATTTTGTTTTTTAATCCAGTCTGCTACCCTGTGCCTCTTTATTGGTGAATTCAGTCCATTTACATTCAGGGTGATGATCGACATATGAGGATATCCCATATCCATTTCTTCTTTCCTTTTTATTTTTTTGTTGTCCCAACTTTTTTTCATTTATTTTGATTTCTTGATTCAGGTCGGATAGCCTTCTTCAGTATTTCTTGGAGTGACGGTTTGAGCTGGAGAATTCTCTCAGCTTCTGTATATCTGAAAAGGCCTTAATTCCTCCTTCATATCTAAAGGTTAATTTTGCTGGATAGTTGATTCTTGGCTGGAAATTTCTCTCTTTTAATATTTTGAAGATTGGGGTTCACTCCCTCCTGGCTTGCAGAGTTTCTGCTGAGAAGTCTGGTGACAGCCTGATAGGTTTTCCTTTGAAAGTTAAGTTTTGTTTTTCCCTGGCAGACTTGAGAATTTTTTCTTTGTCATTGGTTTTTGTCATCTTCAGAACAATGTGCCTTGGAGAAGATCTGCTAGGGTCTAGGTAGTTAGGGCTTCTGCTTTCCTCTTGGATTTGAGGCTGTAATTCCTTCCACAGGTTAGGGAAATTTTCATCCACTATTTGTTTTAGTAGACTCTGAGAAGATTTCATCTCGCTTCCTTCTGGTACCCCTATTATTCTAATATTGTTCTTTCAGATGGAGTCAGAAAGTTCTTGTAGGGCTCTTTCATTTTTCTTGATTCTCATTTCCCTTTCTTCTTCCCTCTGTGTCATATCCATGTTTCTATCTTCGATTTCACTCATTCTTTCCTCTAGCTGGTCAGCCCTGTTTCCCAGGCTGGTCAGTTCTTTTTTCATCTCTCCCATGATTCCTTTCATTTCAAGAAGTTCCTTTTGGTTCTGCTCTAACTTCTCAATTTTATTGGCAACGTACTCAGTTTGCTCAGAAAATTTCTTGCTGAGGTCATTTAACTGTGTCTGGGTACTTTGCCAGCATTTAGTGGGCTCTCTGAGTGTCTTGATTAGTGCATCCCTGAATTCTGTTTCACTTAGATTTGATTCCAAGTGTGCAAGCTCCTTTACTAAAGAATGCCCCTCATCTTCTGGAGGGGCTTTGGATTCTGAGGTGTGCATTGTGTTTGATGTGGTTCTTTTTCCTCTGTGCATGAGTATGCTTTCCCACTGGGGGTTTTCCTATCAGGTGGGCTTCTCAGTTGTGGGAGGAGGAGATTTGGGGAGAGGGTTGGGGAAGCAGTCAGTTCTGTGCCTTGGGGCTGTTCTTTTAGGTTGCAGTTTTAGTTGTTAGAAGGCAGGGTAGTGAAGGTTTGGTTCCGGGTGTGAGGGCGTGTGAGTAGGAGCTAGGGCGGGACACAATAGCAGATTCCTCTGTCTGCAGGGAGGCTGGTGGTTCAGAGCAGAGGCCGGGTGAGCTGCCGCGGGCTTTTTTTCTTCCCCTCTGGATGGGCCGCCTTTTCATTGCCTCTGTGAGCCTGTCTGCTTGCAGCTCAGCAGTAGTGGGGGCTGGGTGAGCAGCTCAGGGCCTTTCTTCCCCTCTGGTCGGACTGCTTTTTCACTGCCTCTGTAAGCTTGCCTGCCTGCTGGCAGCTCAGCTGTAGTGGGGGCTGAGCGAGCAGCTCTGGGCTTTTCTTTCCCTCTGGCCGGACTGCTTTTTCACTGTCTCTGTGAGCCTGCCTACCGTCTGTGGGCCTGCCTGCTGGGCACCGCTTATCAGTGGTGCATGCAGGTGGGGCTTGGCAGAGGCTCGGCTGCGGCTGCTCTGCAGGACCGGGATTCACTCTAAGCACGTCTATTGTTGCCCAGCGTGCTCCCTCAGTGTCCACTGAGCCGCTGCCCTCACTCCAAGAGCCCTGTCTTCAAAAGGTGCTCCCTCACAGACAACTTTAGGAGCTCAGCTGTATTTCCTCTGTGAATCAGGGGTGCCAAGCTGCTGCGGGCTGGTGCCCTGCTCTCACCCCACCCGCTGGGAAGTGCAGCCGCCCTGCTCCACAGTCCCTGTTCCACTTTAGGCTCTGTGATCTGATTAGGGCACCGCATGTCACCCCTTGAGTTGGAATGTTAAATTGTCCACATTCCTGTGGGGCTTCCACGCTCCCTAGGTCTTGGCTTCCAGCATGCCCTGGATCTAGCTCCACTTTGACTGTAGTCCTCCAATCCCCCTTTGTTTTTGCCAGCCCCAGCTGCGCTCCGCGCTCCGCGTTCCTGTCCCTGAACTGCTCCTTCTCCCTCCCTCTCCCACTCTCCCTTTTTTTCTCTAATCTTTGTGTGTTGTTCTGCATTGTGTGGTTCTCTCAGTTGATGGTACTTCTCAGGGTTTCCCCTGTGGGTTCCTTTTTGTTCATAAGTCCCTTCCCAGGTAGGTGTCTGGTTTCTCCTCTCATGCCGCCATCTTTCCTCTCCCTAAAATCTGGTTTTTAAATGTCTTGTTCAGGAGCTTGTCCTCCTAGGCTCTGTGTTTAGGAAGGAGACCTTTGGCAGGCTGACAGTCCAGTGTCTGAGTTTTATTTCTTTGCCAAAAGATATTTTATTTCTGGTTTGTAATAAACTTAAAATTATAATGAAACAGCAATTCCAATATTGATTCACATATGCAAATTAACAATCACTTTGCTGGAAAAAAAAAAGCACTGCAAAGAATGAATACTGCAGAGAAATATGCTATTGAACATTTCTACCCTTATATTAGAACTGAGATATTTAAGCAAATTAATTCTACATCAGAAAATCCTGGGTAAGCCAGGATAGCTCAGTGAGTTAAAGTGCTCACTTTGCAGTCATGGGGACCGAGGATTAAATTCTGGCCCCTGCCCGTGCAGACCTATATGCTGAATTGAAGTGTGCTTCCCATGCAGGAGGTCTTCAGTTCAGTTTTCACCCCCCCACCCCATTTGACTCCTGGCTCGAGGGGTCGTGCCTTCCTCAAGAGAGGCCCCCACCCCAGTTTCCACCCTGCAAGGCCTCCACCCATCTGTGTGGCAAGAAACAACGTAAAAAACTGATGATGTACAACTGTGGAGATTGCTCTGAGCCCTCCTCCTTCTGTCTGTCTCTGTCTTTTTCTGTCTGTCAAAAACAATAAAAAAAAAAAAAGGAAATTCTGAATGACATTTACATTTACTTAAGTGACCACCCTATAATTTACGAAAAATATATTTTATTTTGTGTATTTTTTTTGAATAATCAAGTGCATTTTTTCAAATAGCCTACTCAGATTTTGTTTCTGTGTGTCCACAGTTTGAGAACCTGATATATGTTTCAAATTTTTTATCTGGTAGAACAGAGTATTATTGCTGAATTTCCTAGGGCTACCATAAAAAGTGCCATAGCCAGTAATTTAGAAATAACAGTAACTTATTGTCTTACAATTCTGGAAGCTAGAAGTCCAAAACCCAGGTGTCAACAGAGCTTTGCTTTCTCTGAGACTCTAGGTAGGATTCTTTCTTGCTCCTTTTTTGATTATGGTGGTGTTTTGGTGACAATCTTTGGTGTTTGTTGGCTTATATGTGCGTCGCTGCAATTCTCTTTCTTCATATAGTATTCTCTCTGTGTTTTTGTCTTTTCACATGACATTGTTTTTATAAGGTCACCAGTCATGTTGGATTAGAGACCCAACTTATTCCAGTATGATCTCATCTAAACAAATTACATGTGCAGTAATTCTATTTCTAAATATGAGCCCTGACAATTAAGTTTGCTACATGCCGCCATGCACTTACATTGGCAGCACTGTACAAACAACTCAGAAAGGTTTCATAACCTTGGTATATCAGTGCCTCACAGCTATGTTCATGTCAATGTGTGGTGGTGTCTTGCTGAGTGGCGTTCATTATTGCCGTTCTGTGTTTTTATGCGCTGTCATGAGAATGTTGGAGCTTGAATCAGAGCAACAAACAAACATTAAATTTATTGTTAATCTTGGCAAGAGTGGAAGTTAAGTCAGTTAGTCCAAGTTGACCGGGATAATGCCATGAAGAAAATGGCATTGTACAAATAAATTAAATGTTTTTCAAAGGGGAGAGAAAGTGTCACTGATGAAGAGAAGTCAGGGCAGCCAGTAATGAGCCAAATTGATGAAAAAATTGCAAAAATGTGTCAAATTGGACATCAAAATAATTGGCTTAGTGCTTACCCTGAGGGTGAGGGTGGAGAAGGTGGAGGAGGTGGAAGGTCATCAAATATATGGAGAAGAAAAAATAACTGACTCTGGGTGGTCATTAAATACATAGACAATGTAATATAGAATGTATACCTGGAACTTATGTTATTTTTACCAACCAATGTCACCCTAGTAAATTTAAAATTAAAAAAAATTGTTAGGGAAAGCTGGGATGGCTCAGCGGGTTAAGCGCACGCTTTGAAGCCCCAGGGACCGAGGATCGAATCCTGGCCCCAGCCCATGCGGACCCACATGCTGAACTGGGGTGTGCCTCCAGTTCAGTTCTTGCCGGGACCTGTGTGGGAGACTCCCGGCCCAGTTCCTGCCCTGTACAGCCCTGTGCCCACTTGTGGAGTGAAACTATATGGAAAACTAATGTCAACTGTGGACTGCTCTGGGCCCTCCCCCTTCTCTCTGTCTCTCTCTGTCTCTGTTTCTCTCCGTCAAAAATCAATAAAATAAATCTTTAAAAAAAAAATTAAAATTGTTGACTGACTGTGAGAAGCATAGCAGACCAAATCAATATCAATGGAGAAACAGTTAGGAAAATCTTAACTGAAAATCTTGGCATGAGAAAGGTATATGCAAAAATGGTCCTGAGGGAGCTCACTGATGATCAAAAGAAAAGGAGAGTTGAAGTTTGGCAAGACCTCTTGGAGAAGCATGACAATATTTTGGGCTGTGTTACACTGTTGATAAAACATGGGTATAACAGTACATCCCTGCAACAAAGCATCAAAATTTACAATGGAAGTCAATTCTCCACAACCAAAAATGTTCTGTCAGTCCAAATCAAGTCTCAAAACAATGTTGCTGAACTTTTTGATAACAGAGAGATTGTTCATTATGAATTTGTACCAACTGGACAAAGAGTCAGCCAAATTGGCTATTTGGAAGTGCTAAAAAGGCTGCATGAAAAATTTAGATGAAAACAACCTAAACTTTTTGCCAATGAATCATGGCTCTTGTATCATGACAATGCACCAGTTCACATGGCACTGCGAGGGGGTTCCACTGATTTTATTCTTTACCCAAAGATAAAGGAAATATTGAGAAGAAGACATTTTGATGACATTCAGGACATCAAGGGTGATAAAAGGATGGCTCTGATGGCCATTCCAGAAAAGAAGTTCCAAAATTGCGTTGAAGGGTGGACTAGGCACTGGCATCGATGCATAGCTTCCCAAGAGGAGTACTTTGAAGGTGACTGTAGTGCTATTCAGCAATGAGGAATGTAGTTCTCCTCATAGGAGGAGTTTGTGAACTTAATTAGCAGACATTGTAAGGTCACATTCCAAGGTACTGGGAATTAGAACTTCAAGGTATTATTATTATTATTATTTTTTCCTGAGTGGAGGAATACAGCTCAACTTATAATGGTTACCAAAACCATTAAAAGTAATAATTTCTGCTACTGGGGAATGACCTAGGAGCTTACCTCCACATTTTCTATATATATTTTCTTCATGTAGAAAAATAACTAAATAGAGATATGACAATGAAATGCTACTCAGTAATAAGAAAATATGAAAATACAGCCATTTGTGACAACATGGAAAACCTTGAAAACATCTTATTAAGCAAAATAAGTCAGAATGAAAGAATCAAGAAACATATGACCTCACTTATAGGTAGAATATAAAACTGAGAGGAACAAAGAAACAAAGACTCATGGACACAGTCAGTAGTTTAGTGGTTACCTGAGGGTAAGGGGGGAGGTGGGTGGGAGAGCAGGGGGTTGTGTAGGGAGGGGGAATCAAATATATGGTGATGGAAGGTGAGCTGATTCAGGGTGGTGAGCACATAATGTGATGTTTAGACAATGTAATGTAGAATTGTACACCTGAGAACAATGTGATTGATATTAATCAATGTCACCCCAATAAACTTAACAATAAAAAATAGAGATATGAAAACCTCATGTGTGTTTGTGTGTATGTGTGTGTGTTCACGGCCATAGACTTAGAGTGGATCTCATCAGTAATAATTCATAGAGCATTGTGCAAATTGTGCTTTACATTTCCATACCTAGTTCATTTTTTTTATTGAGGCATAGTAATTGGCTAAATTTTCTTAGAGTATGTTATGCATTTTTGTTTGTAATGTCAGAACACCGCTTTTTCATTATCTTTCTAGTATGATTTAATATAGATAAAATAAAATGGAATTTTAATGGATAGCTTTTGTTTCTACATCTTGGATAAGATGGGTTACAAAATACCAAAATGTCAACAATTTTGGCTTAGGATGGATTTTAAGTGTTTCTTACTTATATTTAGGAAAGTTCTTCATTCGTTGTGAGCCTCACTACTCTAGGCAGATCTGAATAATTCAGTTACTTTAGTTCTAAATTTTCTAGTAATTCCTGATATTTTTCTTCAATTCTCTAATCATTTGATAATACTCAGCTGACTTAATGCACATCTACTGTATACCATGCACCAGGAAACGGAACTGAACTATAATCTACTCTCAAAGACCTTTTCTTACATAACCAAATTAAAGACTATTTTTTCCTGAATACTTTTCTTAATACCTTTCTCATTGGATTATGGTGCAGTTAAATACAGGAATGAGTTAAACAGACTGAGGGGGTGAATAAATACATCAGAGGTGCTGAAGTTATTCTTATATCCTCTACTGTGCTTGTGTGACTTACATTGTTTTTTTGTTTATACATATTTTTATTTCAGCTGAAAGAGACATTAGTGTCTACTGTGGGGTGCAGGCCATTACAATGAAGATTAATTTTTGCACAGTGCTTTTCTCGGGTTATTCTGAAACAGATCTGGCCCTGAATGGAAGGCATGGGGACTCCCACTGCAGGGGGTTCATCAATAACAACACCTTTCCTGCAGTGGTTATTTTCATCATCAATCTCAGCACCTTGGAGGGCTGCAGCAACAACTTAGTGGTAAGATTCCTGTGAAACAGTGTGCTAGGTTTAAGGTTGTAACTTAAAAAAAATATATTCCCTATTTTCATAAAATAATCAGAAGCCCAATATATCTTTCAAGAAAAGATTCCAATAAAAGTGAACAAATTATTTCCTTTTACCTGCTTGAGGCTTCTGCTCTCAAACGTACAATTTTATTTCCTAAAAATGGTTCACTTTATTGTAGCTGGGCAGTGGAGGGGCCTGCAATCCAATGTGCTACTCTAAGCAACATTATTTTGTGTGAGTGATGTCGGTAAATATTTCTCTACAGTTTCTCCTTAGTTATGTTCCTCACGCTTTTTATGGAAGTGTCTTATCATACAAAAATTATTCCAGTGAGTCTGACAATAAATCATTTGGCCTATTGCTTCTTAGTGATTTAATTTAGAAAGAAAGATGAAATGTAAAACGGGCAACTTAGAATCGTCCATGTTTTATGTTTACCATTGAATAATTCACACCAATATTTTGTAAAAGAGAGTTGTCAGCATTTCTGGTGTAAAGTTCTTCATTGGGTAGGACCACCCTTTGAATTTCAAAGTGTTTATTATTCCCAGTGTTCCCATTGAAATCCTAGTAGCACACTCTCTCTAATCATTGAGAATATCAAAACACCACTTCAAATATTTCCACCCTTAATGAGAACAACTAGGCTGTGCTATTCATGTATTTATTCATGCATTGAACACTCAAAATAGAATTAAATAAGGAATTGCCTCTCCTGGGAATTAAAACTATTTGAAGTACAGATGTATGATTTGGGAGGTGTTACACTTAAATTTATTTAGTACTGTTTTTTATTTTGCTTTTTAAAATATAATCTCATTACTGAATCTTAGCAAAGACAAGGAGAAATGGTGAGCATTACCACTTAGCCTTGTGAACAAAGAGAAATTGGCTTTTCCTTTTTATAAATTATTGTTTGGAATTTAGGGGGAAGGCTTGATTATGCGAAAGGCAGAATTTTTAAGACTTGGTGGGAGATGAGGAACAGGAAAAAGAGATTTCTTTGAATCTCTTTCTTTATCTTTTCCCAGAGGGCAGTTAGAATATTGTGCCCATGACCACTTCCAAGCCTGCAGCTTGAGTATTATTGACTCTATTAAAAATGTTTGTTCATCTCTCAGAGTTGTGTGCAGAGAGGTTATAAGGTGGGCCGAAGGGAGAGTGAGAAAGGTTGATTATTACATGTTTGTGTTTCCTTATGGAGAGAGGGAGCCTGTGTGAAAAACAGCATTATTTTCTCCCCTCCCACCATACCCTAAGGCCTTTCTTTCATGGTACTTTCGTCTGGATTTAAGTCTTGCCCTGCTGCCTGAAAAAACAATTCAGCAGATATGCCAGACAAAGTGTGTGTGTGTGTGTGTCTTTTACTTTTTATAAAGCTAAATAACCCTGATATAAAAATTGGCTCTGTGTGTGTGTATCTGTGTTACATACAGAATTAGTAGGTGTAAGTAGCCTGTCAGGCAACTGGTGAGAGGAAGGGAAGATTTGCTTATTTTTCAATTTTGCCTTAGGTGTCACCAACTTTGGAGTCTGTTCCAAGGATATTCCTACACAGGAAAAATTAAATAGACTACTAAATCACTGAATTAAAACAAAAATGTTTTATTCATAATGATTCTGGCTCTATTCATGAATTAGCCAGGTAATTGCCTCAGTTTTGCCTATGTGACTCTAGGTTCATGCAAAAAGTTTGCTCTGTTATTGAAAATTAAGCATTACAGGTTCCCATAATAGCTCCTAAAATATTTATTGAGTATTATATGGTATTTGACATGGTGAGGGAAGCTGTAGTCCTATATAGTAATATTTATGAAGGTCAAGAAAAATATTGATTCCTAAAAAGCCAGCTCTTAAATATTAGTGGGATTAGAGAATCCAATGAAAGCTCATCAGCCCCAGAAATAAAACACACATGGACAATACTTTTATATAATTTCTGGGGGTTTGTGATCTCTCTGAATCCCACCTATGACCTATTGCCCTGGAAGGGGATAAGAATCTTTATGTCCCACAGAGGAAGACTCAGAGAAGATCAACTAAAAAAATGTATGACCTTAACTCAGTTATTTAAGAATTATGTTGGGGGCCCAAGATGCTGGGTTCATTGTGCTATGCTGAAGATGAAAAGGCAAAAAAGGATGCCTGTGGCGGAAGGGGCAGCTCAATCAGGAGGCTGCTTATGCATTGTGACTACTACTATGATGCAGATAGGCACTGTGAGTGAGGCGGGGCTAGGGGAGGAGTCCAGAGAAGTTTCAGGTGGAAGATGAGATGCAGGGGAGTAGGATATGTCATGATGAAGTGGGAGAAAGAGGAGGCAGAAGGTGTAAACACAAAGACCAGGGCAACAAAGGCCTTGGAGTCGGACGGTTTTAAACCAAGAGTGGGAGCCTGGAGATAGGAAGCTAAAGTGGAAAACAAGATAAGATTAACAGATATCTTTTAGTAAATTTAAATTTACTAAATTTAAATTTAAAATTTAAAATTTAAACCATGCCACAGAATTTGGTTTTATCATGAATATTTTTAAATTACTTTTTATAGTACTCTGAACATATAATCTCTCTTATTTATGAAATATAAATAAAATGTCCTTGGTAAATACGGTTTAATTTAGTTAAGACACATATAATCACTTAAAGGTAGTATAATGTGTGTATAATCCAAAAATCATGACATGTTATAGTTGAAACAGATCCTAGAAATGATCTGGTCTAACACCTTGCATATGAAATACCTAGACTTGTATATAGCTATTTAATCATTCAACTTACTCTACCATTCTAACAGGTATCCACAGTTCCTGGAGTCAGTGCTTATGGAAATACCACTTCAGTACAAATAGGAAATATTTCAGGATATATTGACACTCCAGACCCACCAACAATCATCAGCTATCTACCTGGGCTTCTTTATAAGTTTAGTTGTAGTTATCCATTGGAATACCTGGTTAATAATACCCAGCTTGCTTCGTAAGTTGGCATTTTATTCTGCTCTTATATTGTCTATATATTTGAGTCATTTCTTATTCTGAATGGACTTTTAAAGGTTTGTAAGGATGTATTTAGCAAAATTTGTTGAGAGTAGCCAAACTTAATATAGTAACAAATTTATTAAAAGTTTCTACCTACCTACTTACTTACTTACCTACCTACGACCTACCTATTACTTATCTAAAGTGTTATGACCCATATCAACAGCTGAAGAGATATAATATATATTATATATGTATTACGTACATTATATAGTATATATATCATACATTTATTATATGCATTTCTTCTCAAATTAAAACTGGCTCAAACTACTCAGGTATCTGCATTGAGTTCTCCTCACCCTCTTTAGGATTGCCTAAGAACCCTCAAGCTCTGGGTGCCTCTGCAGTTCAGAAAAGCCTGTCTTGCCAGTGTACAAAGCATTTAGTCACTACATTGTTGGGTCCTGCTTGTCTTCAGTCTCTGCTGTATACTCTCATTATTGAATTCTGACACTCCAAAGTCTGGGGTCTCAGTGCCTCCTGCTGAGACATCACCTGTACCTTGTCCAAAGAAAGGTAGCATCACCCAGCACCAGAGAGCTTCCGACATGAACTGAGGTCATAGCCTTTATTTATAGTCATATATTTATTCATTATTCTCAAAGCACATAGGGTTACATCCACATTACAACATAATCATATGGATTTGTCAAATGTTTTTGACCAAATGGGGTAATGGTGTGAAAACTTTTCCTCTGCGATTCCAGGGTTTGCTGTCATAAAGGTATAGTTTTGGTTTAGTGATAATCACAAAGAAACATGAAGATGGCATTAGCTTCAGATGAAAAATTTTCATAGCTGGTTTTAATTGCACAGTGATGATAAGTACCTGGTCAAACCAAGATTTTAATGTGGAAACAAGAAAAGAAAGACCCTGAGTCTAAGGAATACAGGTGTAGAGGAAAGCCGGTCATTAAAGTGTCACTGTCTCTCATTCTACCTGTCTCAACCCACCCCCTACTTCCCCAATAAAACCATACCTGAGCTTCACTGTGCATGAAAATTCATCCATTTATTCAATAAATATTTATTATCATATATATGTACCATGCAATGTTCTAGCAGTGAACAAAGGAAAACAAAACCCCTGATCTCATTTAATTTTTATCCTAATAAAATTGATGAAAATGTGTTTACATCAGATTCAGATTCTTTTGGAATGATGTTGTTCTGCAAAAAGTCTCATATAGGTAATGGAAAAGGGACAAAGATGTCTTTATAAATAAAAAGATAATAGAGAACAGTTTGCCTTTATTCACCCCTCTTGCTTTTTTGATTACCTATTTGTTTAAACCTTACACCTACCACAGGCCTAGTTAAAAGGTATGTCAGGCTTATTCAAGAATTTTAATGCCTTAAATCCAACATTAAGTTATAACTTAAAGTTTTAATTTAAAATTTCATTAGTGCTTTATATTTTCTAACTTTGTTTTAGGTCCTCAGCTGCTATTTCTGTAAGAGAAAACAATGGTACATTTGTCAGCACTTTGAACCTGCTCCTTTATAACGTAAGTTGATTGTTAAAGGATGTTATTTTTCTCTTTCACCATTCGGAGAAGCCATTTATGCAATCATTTTTATATAAAAATGTTCCCAAAACCCATTAATTCTGTTATTAGTTGGTGACATTTATTTCTCTTTTTTACTCCATTATTTTCTAAAAATTGATAAATGATTTAGATTTTATTTTGTAAATATGATTCTGAATAGTTATTCCAAGTGTCTATCTGCTTTTAAATATATATGTTTATGTATGTATGTATGTATGTATGTATGTATGTATGTGTTTGTGTAGCCATATTCAGGGTCAAGATTTGGGGAATATTTTTGTGGTAAAAAGATAGGAAAAACCTAAATGTTACTTCTCTTGAAAGTGTTCTTAGTTATGAATGTGTTAATACTTTAAATACAGTTTTTGGCTGATGTTAATTCTGTCATATCTGAAATAATTTGGGTTGACTACATACATAGTAGTGTCTAAACTTTTGTCATGTAAATACCAATTCTGACAGCAAAATGTGAAAAATATATGTATTTCTATTTTTAACTCAATCATTAATCCTCTAAATGATATTTTCATGTTGATTAAAAATGTTATTCATACATTTTAAATGCCTTATTTAAATATCAATTTTTTTCAATCTATCAACCAACATTTTTGTAAATTATGAATCTGATTTTTACATTATTATTCATGTCATCATTGCACTGAGTTATAATTCATGCAACTGATTTAAAAGTCAGTGCTTTATACTTTGAATATAATGAGCTATAAATATTGTAGTAGTACATTTTCCAAAGGCATTTAAAAAATCATGTTTGTAAGTTTGTAGTCTGATACCGCACAGTTCTTAACAACAAATTAAAATATGTTGGAGTGAAGATCGCTTTTGTTGGTATAATTTTTTGCCATTTCTAAACTTTCTTCTATAAGAAGCTGCCAAATTATTTGATTCTACAGTCTCAGTAACCATGTGTCAATATTTGTTCCCAATGTGGCCAGATATTTATTATTGCTGTGAGGAATGCTTTTAAATTAAAGGTTTCTATTTATTAGTTTATATGTATAAGCTAAGCTCCCTGAGGTAGAATTGAAGTGACTGGTTTGGTTCAATGTTGTTTGTTGTATTAACAATTGAGGGAAGCAAAAAATGACAATTCCTGATCTTAAAAAAATACCTACATGGCATTTAATGATATTATCTTTTTCTGTGAAATTAAACTATTTCTTCAGTGGAAAGCAAAAAATCAAAATTTAGAAATGTGAATTTGAGAAAAGCTTTACTATAGCCCTGTTGCTAACTGGACATAATCTTTCAAAGAGTTTTTAGAATCTTAATGCTAAATAAAAGCTTATAATTTGATATTAACCTTAAGATTTTAGGTCTATGCTCCAAAGGTAACCAACCAATTGTTGGATATCAGACTATAAATGAAATAGGTAATGCCAATATAGTTCTCATTTTTAATCATTTTGCAATAAACGCATTATTAATGGTTGAATAAAAATTAATTAAATTTTAGAACCTGTTTACCAAGCCGTTATTTAATAGAATTCAACCTTTTCTTCACAAACTAGTTTTTTAAATTAACAGACTTTATTTTTTAGAGCAGTTTAAGTTTATAGAAAAATTAATATGAAAGCACAGTTTCTACACACCTCCTCTGATTGAACACAATTTACTTTGTTATTTGTACCTTGTATTAGAATATTTGTTACAATTGAAACAATATTGGATATATTTTTAGCTGAAGCTCATAGTTTACATTTATGTTGTATTTTTTTTTGTTTTTTGACAAATGTTTATGATGTGTCCATTATTACTATCTTATGGAAGAATTTCACTGCCCCAAACTACTTGCTTAATATGGTAACATCATAATATTTTGACATGTTACAGGGCTTTAAAGGGCTAGTAATTTATGAGAGAAAACAATTTTTGGTATACTTTCACTAACTGATCCAAAATCATATTTGTTATTTGTTTGACACTAGCACTTAGCTACCCAAATGTAATTTCATTGTAGCATTTCAAATTCAATATTTTTTTACACTCACAAAGGGCTATGTCTTCCTATTTCACATGCAGAGTTTTTGATTTCTAAACCTTAGGAATGATTAAAATTGTATTACGTATCTATATTATATGCTCTAGTTCTCTAATTAGTTATTTGAGGAGGATAGTTGTACCCAATTTGGATTCAGTGCAATTGTTTATCTCTATGTGATTTAGCATTCAATCAGTGTACTTAGGAAAATTTTATAAAAAGCAATGACTTTATTGACTATGTTATTTCCAGCATATTCAGGTTATTTCAAGTTGAACTGTGGGCTTATTTCTGCAAAATAGAAATATATGTTTTCTCCTCTGTGGAAATGGGAAATGAGATTGACTTTATAAATTTGAATTGTACCTGTTAGTGTCTTCTCAAAAGATACAGAAACAGTAAATCTGAAAGATTGTGGTACATACAAATGTTTGTTAAAATCTAAAATAAATATATGATTTTAGGGTCAATATTGTACTAATAAGAGTAAAGGCAACTATCCAAAATAAAGTCATAAAATTACCTTTTAGAAGCAATTTTAGGAAGAAAAATTGGATGATTCGTTCATGATTAAACCACTTAGTCATCTAATTTGCAAATACTTTAGCAGTATAATGCTTGTGAAGGAGTGTTTTCTGGACAACACTGATGCAGGCATGAGAGGAAAATGCTGTATAGTTAATAAAGTATGGATTTCTTGGCGAAGTTAGGAAAAAGAAGCCAGAAAGATAATTGAATACAAATACTACCTATCCGAAATGGCTAGTGGAGCTATTATCATTCATCACAGAAATATAGGAAATAGGTACAGCATATAATCCCTCATTTACTTGGCTTATTTGGGAACAAAATATTCCACATAAATGCAATTTTTTCAAAGGTGAAAAAATACAAACTATTATTGATTCAATTTCAAAAATTCAAAATCCGTTGCTTTCTTTTTAGCTTTCTTAGAATATGTTTTATAGATTGTCTTTGCTTGGTGACTTTGAGATTTTGAAGTGAACATTAGAAATTTCTCTTTGCTGCAAAATAGCAATATCTTCAGAGTGATTACATTTTGAGGAAACAATTTGCCTCAATGCTAAATGATTTGTCAGTTTCCATTTTTAAGAAATATCTTCTTTGCATTCTACAATATTTTCTTTTTATTATCAAATTAAAGTTGTCGCTTCTCAATTTCTAATCTGCTGCTTTAAGATTGGAGAGTGATATAAATAAACTCTCTAGAATAGGTCTGAAATAAAGGTCAAAAAGTAGAAATAAAGTTCAGAGATACCTCTCCAGAGTAACCACTGAGAAATTTGGTGTAGCAACTCTATGGCAGCAGTCCCCAAGCTTTTTGGTACCAGGGACCGGTTTCATAGAAGACAATTTTTTCCATAGACAGGAGGCTGGGGGTGTGGATTTGATATGATTCAAGTGCATTACATTTATTGCTATTATTATTACATATTATATAATTATTTCTGTTATTACACAATATGTTATTACATATAATAAAATTATTTCTATTACTTTTATCATTTCTATTATTACAGATTATATTATTACATATAATGAAATAATTATACAGTTACCGGTATTTAATGTCATTGCTGATCTGACAGGAGGCAGAGCTCAGGTGGTAATGTGAGCAAAGGGGAACAGCTGTTAAGTACAGATGAAGCTTTGATCACTAGCCTGTCACTCACTTTCTGCTGTGGATCCTGTTTCCTAACAGGCCACATACTGATACTGGTCCATGGCCTGGGGCTTGGGTACCACTGCTCTATGGCATGTATTTTGGCAATTCAGAGAACACGTTTGTCTCTTTTTTTGTTTTCTATTAAATTTGGCAATTTCAAACTGCTAGATAAGTGATTTGGGTAAATGAGATATCAAACATATAAAGACCTATAACTCCAGTGGCAAAGGGCTTAAACTTAAGTGGATATATTGTAAATAAACTTTTAATATAAATGGAATATTAATTTAAGTAAATTGAATATTGACAATTGAATATTAAACAAACAATATATTACCCATCCTCTGACTGTTAATAATTAAGTAAATTTAAACATTGTGAACCTTGACCATCATATATGGTCAGCTATGGAAAGAAAAAGATTTATGCATGAAAATGAATTTGCTACTTGGATTTGGTTAAAGAAACCAGACAATTAACTAGGTCCTATTTGGAGTTAGTTTGGTAGATTTATGTTGATTTGCCCCTCTTTTTCAGTATGACATTGTTTTAAAGTTGTAAATGTGTTGTGGGAAGGCAATGACACATTAATTGTTCATTATTTCATCATTAGGATTCAACCTACAACCAGCAGTTAATTATCCCGAGTATAGGATTACCTTTAAAAACCAAAGTATTTGCAGCTGTACAAGCCACTAACCTGGATGGCAGGTATTTTCAAACTCTTTTGTTGGTTAAAACATTTTGATTGCCTAAAACCTCATGAATCAGAAAGTTAGCTAGCTCATTTATTTTTAATTTCATATACTGTCATTGCACAGTATTGAGGCATGCTAATAAACATAAATAACAAATTACAAAGATTATCAGGTGACATTCATTTTATATCAGTAATTGGAATATAATAAGTCATAGAGATAGATGACTGGAAGTTGGCACAGGAGATCTTCTGGGATACCAGAATGTTCTATTTTTTCATCTGAAAGATGATTAATCAGATGCATTCATTTTCTGAACACTTATAATTTGTGCACATTTTTTTTATCTGTATGTTACTATTCAATAAAAATTTATTAAAACAAAAAAACTTTCTCCATAATGATCAGGGCCAAAATTTTATAAAATGATTCCCAGAAACATCTTTGCAAATCAATAAATTTTTCTATGGTACTTGTATTTCTCTTCTTGGATATATGTAATTCTTTAAAATTATCTTACTAAATGCAGGGTTCTGTTTTTTTTCTTCTCATTTTATTGGCATTCAGTTCCCATGGACTAGTAATTTTCATACACCAGAGTTGGAATGAAGTAAGGTATACATGTTGGCACATTCTGGCCTTGTGGAGAAAGGCTGTATATTTGCCTCATGACTTTCTTCTACCTAACACAGTGTCTATATGGACTCCCACTCCCATCCCCACTGGTTCTGGCACAATTTAGAGCACATAATTCATGCACCAAGCTCCTTTGCTGTATGTGGTATTATAGTATCCTTTGTTATATGTTAGAAACAATAACTTCTGGAAACAAAAGGCTGTTGTTCACAGTGACCATAGAAACATCTATTCAGCTTACTTTTGGGTTTTGTTTCTTCAGGCTTTGACCGTTCAGTTGCCTATACACACATTTTGTGTGGGGCTTATTAGCCCTAACCCCACCCAGTAGAGGGTGGTAATTTATTGCAGATTGTGAAACACTTTTGCATTTAGGAGAATGTTTTAATGAATAATAATCATCTGCCAATAACTAGTAAAATACCATATTCCGTGGGATAAAACATTTGTCAATATTTACTTAACTAAGATCAGTAACTAATACTCCATAGAAGACTCTAACTCTAAATTATGCTTACCTCTTTTTTCAGATGGAATGTCTTAATGGATTATTGCTACACGACCCCATCAGGGAACCCAAATGATGATATTCGGTATGATCTCTTCCTTAGGTAAGTGTTCTAGTATTGCACTGATAGTAAAGACCCAATTGTAGATAATTGAAATGGGAAATCTAAGTCAGAGAAACACATTATAGGTACTTTTATAACTTCTAAATGCAAAATTTTACATTTTGAACTTTTATTACTTGTAAAGCTGGAGGTACAAAAGTTGAGAACAGTTTTCAACATGAAATGCTGATAAGGCTATTGTTGAATGAGAGTTGGAAGAAGTTAGGTTCATCGAAGATGTTTTATTCATGTTTAGTACATATGGAAATATTTTACTGTCTTAGGAAAAGCATGACCAGGATATTATTGGCAATATGAAAAAAACAGTGGGCGGGTACTATTTAACCCAGCTACACTGTCTCATCATATGTCAAAAAAAAAAAAAAAAAAGGAGTAAAATTAGAGTAATGGTATAGATAATTTAGACTCAAAAATACTTTTCTTCATTTATCAGTATTTAATATAAAGTACAAAATAGCATACCACTCTATTTTTTTTGTTTTTTTTTAAAGCAAAGTCAGTAACTTCAACTTTAGACAGTGATAGAGTGAATGTAATATAATCTACATTTGGGGAAAGGGGACATTGATCAGAAAAACATTCAATCATCTCAGTTCTCTTCCAGCATGTTTATCTGACAGCAGAACAGATTTCAGAGTTAAGCGATGGCTTATAATCATACTTACAATGCAGCTGGCTCAGATCACTGCTTTTTATTGACACATGATGAGAGTAATATGACTCAAAACCAAAAGAACATGTTGCATTGGCAAGTCAAGATTAAGCTGATGTTCAGAGGGTAGGGTCAAATAAACACCATTATATTGCTGGAAGAGTTAATTTGGACAATGTTTTTGGAAAAAAAATATCAGGATCAAAAACCTTAAAAGACTTAAAATTCTTTAATTATATGTTTTCTAGCTGGGAAGCATATTCTAAAATATTCATGACTTTCTGATCTATCAGTGATATTTATAATAGTAAAACAGAAACTAATCAAATGTTCAGCAATAAGGGAATGTCTAGGTGAGCTGTGGAGAATCAGTAAGCTGAGAGCTCACGTAGACACTGCAATCATATACAGTTATGAAACAGAAAAAAAATGGTTAGCTCTATTTTATCTCATCCTTTTCTGTGTTCTTGATATTTCTATCTGTGAAAATACATAGTTCTTAAAATTTAAGTGTGTTAAATATGAAGTAAAATAATTAGCATAAACAATTGCAGGTACAATGAACCTAATATATTTATACAATAGAAAAGACTAAACTGGAAGAAAATACATCAAAAGGTTCAAAGTGGTTACTTATGCATGGTGAAATTTTGGATCATTCTATATTGACTTTTTTATTTTCTAAAATATTTATAATGATCACAAATTGATAATCTGGAATATGATCATCAGACGTCTATTTGGTATGACTATGGTTTCAGTTGAGTTCTCTATTTTTCTTTTATAGTTTCTTGTTGCAAACTATAGAAGAATGAAAGGCGTAAGTTCAAAAAGTCTCCCAAATGCCACTTTCAGTAAAACTAGGACAGAAAAAAAGCTGGAGAAATCCCAAAATATGTCTTAGTGTTGATAAAAGTAGGTAAGATCAAGAGAAAATGGTGCAGGGAGAGACTTGCAGGAAGCAGTGTGGGGAGAGATGGCAGGGGAAGCAGGGAAGAAAAGTAAATGCTGAGAGGTCTCAGGTGCATAGGTCCAAGAAAGCCAGCAGAGATACAGACCTAGGAGAGGAGACCATTGTGAGTGGGAGTTGGTAGGATCAGAGCTCAGAACCAACAAACCACCAGGGCTGAGGAATATGGAGAATGAAGGGGTAGAGAGTGTCCAGAAAATCAGAAGTAACAGATTTCATAAAATTCCAGGAAAATCATACCTTCTAAAGGTGAAGGAATCACCTTGGAAGGCAAAGGCCCCCTACCTTTGGTGGAATGAGCTTGTGAACAAATCTGAGGAACACAAGGCAGATACCCTCATTAATATCTTTAAGTTCAGAGAGGCAGAGAAAACTGAGTTACAGAGTTACATATGCCATATTCAAAGAAAACTCATCTGTGATTGTAAAACAAGAGGGAGCCCTGAAATTGAGAAAATTCTTACAGAAAGTCATTAAAATTCTACCTTGCCCACAGAGTCCCCTAAAAATAACAGGCCTGGGAAATCCAACTCTTTCAAATACAAATGGATAGCAAATAAAGGCATTTCTGACAGTGTTTCTAAGTACTACAAGAAAAATGTGGAAAATCACAGAAAAAAATTTAAATGGAATAAACTCACTGGAACAATGTTCCCACGGAATAAATAAAATCTGTGACTCATCAGTCCAACATTAATTTTATTTTACAAATTAAAATGTAATCATAGTTATAAACATAGAATTATAAGACCTCAGTTAAAAAAAATAAGACAGTAAAAGGTAAGGCCACAAGAATGTGAAAAGGAAACTGGGAGAATATAGGATGGATATGAAAAAAACAACTGTATTATAGAAAGAAAGTCATAATTAGCAGGTATTCAAGGGAGAATGCACACAGCAGAAAGCACAGTATAAGACAGAAAAGATAAAAATAAGAAATGCAAATAAAAATAAACAAACATAAAGGAAAAAATAAAAAGGATTAGTATAAGGAAGATAGACATAAAAGGTAGGCAAAGAAAAGGCAATACATATATAAAATGCATAATTTGAATCCCCCAAAAAGAAACCAAATAATAGAACAAATATTTAATAATATAATTCAGGACTACTTTCCTAAATTAAAATGAATTTATATCAACATAGTGAAAGTAAGCCTTGGATAAAACCAGCACATTCATAAAATGGAAACTAGGGGACACATAGTCAGAACTATAATAAAAATGGGGGACTTTAATTACACTCTTTCAGAAAACTTAGTTTTGATGGCCAATGATTAAGTATGGATATTAGAAGTTCTAAATGACATAATAAATAAGCTATATATTGACAGCTAGTAATTTATATTAACACTAATATCAGAAACAGGAAGTTTAAAACTTTTAACACTTGGATCAGAAAGGGAAATATAAATCAACATTTTTCAATAAATAACAAACAGGTATGCTCTTTGAAAAAACATAAAACAGAGAATCATGAGCTAATTTAATTAAGACAAAAGGGAGATTAAAGGACAAATTCATAAAACAACAACAAAAATAAAAAAGGTTATGGCTTTACCAGATATGATAGTTAATAAAAGCTCTAAAATTAAATAAATGTGATACTATACAGATAACAAATTTAGAATAATAAGCTAAGAAATATTAATATATAAAAAATGTGGGAATTTACTGCATGGTAGACTGTGATATAAAACATCAGTGGGATAAATAAAGATTTTTAAAATAGTGCTAGACAAGGGAAAGTTATGAGAAAAATATAGCATTAGATTTATACTTCCACTCAATACACCATAATACACTTTACATAGACTATTAAAGTATAAGAACTACAGCTTTAAAAGTGATAGAAGAAAACATATTAACATAAGAAAGATTGCTAAAAACATAGAAATCTGTCTTCAGTTCAAATACTGGAAACCATAAAATAAAATATTGAAAATTTAACATAAACATAAATCTCTGTGTGTGTAGTGTGTGCATGTGCATGCACACACTACACACACACACACACCACACACACACACACACAGTGAGAAACATCCAAAGCCAAACAACAAATTAAAACAATTTATATAACAAGCAAGGAGCTCCTTTTCTTAGCATATGAAGAACTTGAAGGAATCAGAAAGAAAAAGCCAACAACACAATAGACATTTGGGCAAAAAATAGAAACAGTTTCAGATCAAGAAATGCAAATGGTTTTCATGTACTGGTATATGAAAAGACGCACGTATTCATTTCCACTAAGAAAAATACATATCATTACTGGGGAAGTACAAAATGTAACAATGCTTATAAAGGATAATATGGGAAAATATATTAAACTATCTCAGATATACTGTACTGATAACCCTGCACATATTTAAAATGTTGTATTAAAAGGCTATTATTATTGTTTTGTAAAAAGAAAAATAGTCAAAACAATGCAGAGGTGCATAATTAGGGTCCTGGATATATAAACTCTAGCACATATGCATGATGGAATACTATTTAATTGTGGAAAAAGAATGGGGAAGCGTGTTAAGTATTGACATGGAAAGATCTCTATGATACATTGCAAAATTCAAAAAAACTCAAGGTATGAAATAATATAGACTGTATTATAGTTTGTTTAAGAAGGAGGGAACAATGAGAATATATTACTTTTACTTCTATTTGCATATACACTGGGAAGATGCAATACAAGTTTGTATGTAAACGTAGGATGGTGTGAACAAGGATGGAGATGGGAGGAAGACTTCCTCTTTTACATAATTATACTGTTTGGATTTTTGAACCATGTGAATTTACCTCTAAAATTTGACAATGCTATTATAATAAGAAACTGATTTATTTACATTTTATGATCTAGGTCATTCTTACATCTTAGCTTATTCTCTTAATAAATGTCTGTAACATAGCAGGATTTTGTTAGCTCTTAATGTAGTGGGACACCCTTATAATGCAGAAATTTATTTACAACTCCCAATGGGCTGCTACTTTCCAGTAATGTCCATTTTTCCCATTCCCTAAAATGTAGCTGTGACAAAGATCCTCAGACCACCGTCATTGAAAATGGCAGAAGCCAGCAGGGCCGGTTTTCCTTTGAAGTGTTCCGATTTGTGAAACACAAGAATCAGAAAATGTCCACCGTCTTCCTGCACTGTGTTACCAAGCTATGCAGAGCTGAGGACTGCCCCTTCCTTATGCCAGTATGTGTTTTAGCAACTCTTTTAAATTGTCAAAAATTACCTAAGCAGAAATGTTATCAAGTGTCAGGCACTGACTCTTATAGGGAGAGTGAATATGTATCAGGTCAAACTATTTGAAGATTGATTAATTCATTCAGTGAACATCTGTTGAATGCCTGCTTTTTGCCAAACATTTTAGTGGGGATACAGAGATGCATGCATGAATTCTGAATTCAGTTAGCTTATCCTTTAGGAGCATGAGACAGTGATAAAAGAAAGACAAAAATGTTATACCACAAAGGCAGACATAGACATGGGCTATAGTAAGAGCTAGTCCTCATCATTGTGAGAGAGAAAGAAAACAGGAGATATTGGGAGGGTTAGTGGAAGAGATGAACTTGAGCTGTGACTTTGAAGACAGGTGAACTCCAAAGGGACAATTCAAGAGTGTGAGAGACAATTCATGCCAAAGAATGAATTGACAATTCAAAGAATGAATTTGACAATTCATGTCAAATTCACAGAAGTGTAAAAAGTAATCAGGAGGCTTCTAATCTTCAACAAGGCTATGGAGCTGAGTGGAAGATGATGAGAAAACCCAAGGAAGGGACAGGGCTGGCACTAGAAAGGGAAATGGGAGTCTGATGGTCTGGGAATCCCTTGGATTAAAAGTTAAAAGCTATAAAAGATGTGGATCTGAATTGCTTACAGTCATCATATAAAATATAGATGCATTTACTAGTGAATAAAAAGTTTCTATTTCTGACCAGGCCCCCAAGGGTCACATCAATATTAACCTATGAAAAATGAAGTTATATTTTAAAATTTGAAATGGCTTTAGTATGTTTATATTTATGCTCAAATTCATGAATTTTTAAATAGTCATTGATTAGTTTAATCCTAATTATATCAGACGGTGTTACAGAGTTCACATTATCTTACATCTGTGCTGACCAACATATCAGGGAAAGATGTACAAAAGGCTTGAGAGAAATAAAAAGTGGAGAAGTTTGATAAACATAGCTCTTTTTCAGGAGCACCACTGAGCTATGTAAATTAATGAGGCAATGCACAATTACAGCGGGAGGAAATAAGAAATGTGGTCCAAGCCAGGATATGAAACACTGTAGCAGTTGTATGCAAAGTAATTCAATAAATGCACACAAGTAAGTGAATAAAAGTAAACATGTGGTATCTCTTCCAAAAGAATCTGCTTTCCAAATGGCCATAAAGGAACAATTTTGTGCCAGTGTGGAATTTCATTTGTTTTCATTAACTCCTCAGATTTGCAGCCACAGAGAGAGGAGAGGTGCGGGGAGGAGTACTCTGAGCCCCCGGAGCATTTCCGGAAACGCCGTTCTCTCTGCGGGTCCCATCATTACTCGGAGTGGTAAGAGGGCCCCTCCTTTTGAGTGTAGTAATAGATGGTTCCAAAATGGCTTGTTACTTGGCTTCTGAGGAGAAACACACACACACACACACACACACACACACGCACACACACACGCACGCACGCACGCACGCACACACGCACGCACACCCGTGCTGGACATTTTCATTTGCCCCTCCGGATCCACTCCCTTTCCTGCCCCTGAAGACCGGCCTGTGTGAACTGCATCTACCGGCTGCTTTGCCATCTAGTTTCCAATTGGCTTGGCCGATAGGTGGCGCTGTCAGAATGGGCATGAAGTCCCCAGAGCTCAGGCCAGACAATTCTCTCTACAGAGCTACTTTCTCAGTCTGGGTACCCTGACCTTAACCCATAGCCCAGGTAACTTGATTTTCTCTTAAGAATTTCCTACATCTTTATTAATAGTCCTATTAAATTCAGTAAGTTGCCCAATTTGAGTGCAATTTGTTTCTTCCCATGATCCTGAATATTACATATTCAGGAAACAAATTCATGCTCATGAATCTAATGGATACAACTGTTCATACAGACATACTGTCATGTATACAAACATCCGTGCTTGCATGTCACTCTGTCTCAAGGGATATTGCTTCACATTGGGGTGAAACAGGAGACATCTAGAATCAGATGGATAAAACAGAAATGTAATGTAAATAACACAAATTTAAGTTAAAAAAAACTGGGTTTAGTTCTAGCTTTTCCACTAACAAGCTATGTGAATTGGGATTTTACTTCACATCTCTGGGCAAATGATTCTTGATTTTTAAGACAAAGGTTTTGAAAACATAGCCTTTAAGATTCTTCCTAACTCTATAGTTCAATTTCTTTTCTAAAATACAGAATTCTGATTTGGATTATATTCTAATAATTTTATCTCTATTTTATAATAGCCATGGGCTATTATATGTTTTATTAGATTATCTTCACTTTTTCTCCTATGCCTCCCATCCCACAATGAAAAGAACATTTTGCTTGAAATAGGTAGTTAAGCAAAAAGTGATTTGGACCTCAAAAATCCAGGCAATTGCTTTTATTAATCACTCTTCTATACTTTTGTAGACATAGCATTATTTCAAAACAAACTTATAGGCCTTTTAAATAATGCAGAAAATTATTAAATATAAAATTTCAAATTTAGTTTATACTCCCTGAGGATTTGGTATACATTTTGAATGATTTGAAAGTAACTGATTTGTGCTTTACAAAAGGCCCAAAGCTTACCTCTATCTAGCTGTCTGAAATAGCTGATAGAATTATATTGTATGGAAACTTAGGTCTTGCTGCTGACAATTAGGAACACTTTGAGGTAGGCACAGCATAAAAAATATATTTCTATTTCTGCGGAGCATATCTAGATCAGTTTACTGTAAGAAAAGAAGCTTAGAAGACATCTCTTTGCTTGTGCTTAGTAGATGACTTTTCCTCTTTTTTAACTTCCTTGCTGCCTTCTTACCTGGACCAAATTGAATTTATTATTTTTTTGAATTTAATTATTACACATTTTAAATATTGCTACTGTAAGATAATTTTTAAAAAGACCTAAATTACTAAGACCCCAAGTTTCAGTAAGGATTACGAAGTAGAAGTTTCTAATGCTACCACAGCTAACCAGCTAATCAGGTTTGTAGGTTTCACCCACACCATATTTAGTCAACCCAAAATATCTGCATTAAAACCTCCAAGAGCTAAATGCCTTTAATCACAATGCCACAGATGTCATACCTGGAGTTCTTCCTTTCTAATTTTGACTTTGTTTTTATCTCAAAGGTGATACTTATTTCTCAACATTCTAGGGTTGCCTTTTAGTCACCTCTGTCTCTCTTACTGGTAACGCCTCCTAAAGAGCATGTTCAAACAGTCCAGACCCCTTTCATTGTTCTCTCAATCTCTATGGATTTATTTGTCATAATTTTGATCAATAGCAATAGGATGTTCCTCTTGGTGATCACGGTGGCCTCACTGTATAGAGGACCATATATAACAATGTTTACATTATAATGCTATGCTTTTCATGAACAAAATGTATTTTAAATTCCACATAAACACAGAACTCAGAAATCAAGGCATATCCATCTACTTTCAAATCCAATATAAACTTAATGTCCTGCTTAATGATCAAGTTTCATTTTGCTTTTACCATAAGTAAGCTTCAGGTCCTGTGGCCAATTTTATATAGAGAAATTCAATTTCAGACTTGATTTGCTCTCTTCAAAGCTCTCTGATATTTGAAATTTTTTGGTCTGTTTATATGTTGGACCACTCCTTTCCTGCAGACATCTGACTTAGGTCAAGTTTAGTGGGTTGTTGAACCTCAGAACTTCTGAGTTGTTTTGTGTTTTAATGAAACCAAATCTATTCTGATTGTTTCTACTTAACATTGTTGAATCATTTTGTTAGTTTAGGAAAATATTTGTATTTTCAACATTCAAAATCCACAGAATTCCTGAATTGTTGTTCTTTTAAGCTCCCAAATGCTGAAACTATTTGGTAGGAAAATGTTTATCACTGAAAACAGTGGGTCCTAATCATTTTCTTACATAAATTCTAATGGAAAAGTATAAGCCAACTAGTACCACTGAGTTTTACAGGTAGTTAGTAATTAATCCAAGCTATTTATTTAGCTCTCTGTGGGACAGACACTGGTAGAAACCTGGAATACAATAGAGAATAGGCCACCATCTTTTCCCTTAGGGACCTCAGAGTTCGAAGATAGAAAT
Organism: Craseonycteris thonglongyai; assembly: GCA_004027555.1. Taxonomy (NCBI): domain Eukaryota; kingdom Metazoa; phylum Chordata; class Mammalia; order Chiroptera; family Craseonycteridae; genus Craseonycteris; species Craseonycteris thonglongyai. The sequence continues at coordinate 26,483 of PVKE010008594.1, forward strand.
AGACTATTAAAGGATATAACAGGCTAGAAAGTAAAAAGCTTGAAGTTTCTGAACTTGAAATATGTGGTCCGTTTCACCACATAGGTAATTGAAGATTAAATAAAATAGCTTGCTTGTATTCAGGAGGAAACAATGTTCATTCTGATTATATCTTTGTACTATGTTCATTTTCCCCCCATGTATTTCAACTACATGTATGAGAAAAAAGCAGAGAATGACAATTTACATACTGCTTCTGGCTTTCAGTCAGTTGTGGTATTGCTGCTACCACTTTTTTCCTGTAGGCCCTCAGCTAACTTGACATTTTTTGAGGAGCCCATCAAGTCTAGTATTTTAATCTGTTCTAATTCCAGAAGGTTTCTTTTGGTGTATATATGTATGTTAAGACTAAGTGGATGGGAGAGAACACCAAAAATATGTGGTGACAAAAATCTACCTCCTTTTTTGAGCTAGACAGTTCTTAGATTTAAAAAAAAAATTGTAGTGATACTAAAATTGCAGGATGTCAGGAAGTGCAACCAGATAAAGTTATTCTCTCTACCTTTATCCACTGTCAAATGCAATTCTGAACAATATTCAAATATTCCATGCTTTGGTTTTAGCCATCTTTCAAAGGTAGGGTGCTTTCAGTTTTTCTGAGTCTTGGAACCTGGACTTGGCACGTGGCTCGTTTCACCTTTTGTTTCCATACGAGGATTTTGTTCAGAGTTGAGTCCTCATGGGTGACACCTGGGATATTGTTCTTACAGAATGTTGGTGATAATGTGGGAGAGGAGGAGGCTAGTCTGACTTCTTTTATTTACCTCAGTATTCAGAAAATAGTGGGGCTTTTTGCTTAATTTGGAACACATAAGAGAAAGAAGCTTTCTATTATTTAATAGACACTTTTTTTTTTAAGAAAATGAGTGATTTTAAAATAAAGAATAACTGGTAAAAAAATAATTTTAGAGCAACATATATTCTCCTCGATGTTCCAGTGAGGCAGTTTATCTTGGAAAGGGGTCCATGGATCTTTTAGATGAATTAATCACAGATCATTTGTTCCATTTATTTACATGAGAAAAAGGTGTCTACAAAATGGAATTGCTTAGAGGTTAGGATTTTCCTAAGGGTGACCTATAAGGAAAATTGGTGTTATTTTTCTTTTTGTCTTATAGCATACACAGCACCATTCTAAAGAATCTTGTGAATGTGCACTCTGTTAATTTTGGGCATTGTACTTCAGGGATCAAACAGTGGAACCATCATTTCTGCCAAGACTCATGTCTGAAAAGAAGTGGTATCAGATGCTTTATAAATATATCACCAGGTTCTCCCATCAATGGTTGCAAATACTAATCCTGGAGTTTTGTAACTCGAGCTATTCATCTCTATAACTAAATATATTTTCCATACTTGGCTAGTTTACATTATTTTAGAAGGATTCTGAAACTCAGGGTTTATGTAAATATGTCTACTTTATTATGGAGGCTATGACAGATGGAAGTTTATTCATCTGTAAAATGGGGTTAGCAATCATATAGAAATCATATGGTGATTATGAGGAATAAATGCAATAACATATGAAACAGTACTTTCTAAACTACATGGCACTACACACATATTAATAATAATAATACTTATATACTCCAAAATCAGTCAACAGCTTACATTTTATGGTTCAAAAAATAAACCCTCACCATCACATACACACTCACATATTTAAACACAAATAAGAAATCTACTCATTGTAAAGCTCAAGGGTTAATTGTTACATGTTGCATCTATTATTACATTTGCCAGGGGAAAGTGAAAAATCAACAGCTTCAATCTTTTACTTCACAGATGCAAATAAAACTACAGCTTGAGCTCAGACATCATGTTTTCCTTTTATTTAGTTATTCAGTGTGAGTTATCTTCTTGGAACTTGAAATGATGTTTTCTCAGATTATGGTCGGCAATTTGGCAACACTTAAAATAGAGAGGCACTAAATAATGAATATTTCTCTATAACAGAATAACAAATGGCATGTTACAGAGCTATAAAATATGTAATAGCTGTTAACAATTACTGATCCCACGAACACGACTAAAGAGATAATGATGAAGCAAAGTTGGCAGGAAAGAATATAGCACAATATATATTGCAGTTATATCTGTATGCCCAGAGCAGTGTCAGGGTGTGGGCTTGGGAGCAGACAGATGATAACATCTTGGACCCATGGAGTCAAAAATGGGAAAACAGAATGGTTTAGGAGAATTTTTATTATTGCCTTCCCCATGGAGCTTGTGGGTGAAGGTAAAGAGATATGTAGGGAAAAAGTAATTATAGAACTATAAAAAACAGACAAATATTTAGAAACACAATATTGTTTTTCTTTTTTTTTTCCCCCTCCAGATGAGACTCCAACCAACAATTCACAGCTTGGTAAGATAATTAACAGAAAATTAAAGTATTGTATTTTAGAAATATACACTTAAAACCTGTATCATTTTACTAGCCAATGCCATCCCAATAAATTTAATTTTAAAAAGTATGATTTTTAAAAATTTTGAGTATTTTTCACTGATTATTGACAAAACTGTAATCAACTAAATATAATGAGACCTGCTTTCACAAGTTTGTTATATTTTAAATAATAGTTTATTGAGAATTTTTTGAGCTCATGTGACCTGTTGGTTCATTTTTATAGCATTTTATAGCTGACTTTTTTTGGTTGCCCAGAGGAGACCAGTCCTCTAAACCATATAATGCTTTGGTTATTGGATTGAACTATAGTCAAATAGATTGCTTCACGATTCAGTGCCGTGCTGTTATTGTATAACATACTGATGACAGATGTTTTGCAGGTATAAAATGGGATAAGGTAAGGCAAATTTGATATGGGACCTTTCCACTGTGTGTGTTTTTATTACTTGCAGGTTCTCCACGTGAACCTCCTTTCCAGCTGAATGCCATCACCAGTGCCCTGATATCAGGGATGGTCATCCTGGGAGTTATGAGCTTTTCCCTTCTCCTGTGCTCACTGGCCCTTCTACACAAGAAGGCAGCCACCAGTTTGGTGTTGAATGGCATAAGAAACCCAGTCTTTGACTGACTGTAACAGGTTCCTGTTCTGGGGAGAAGAGTCACTGTCGACATGTGTGACTACAGTCATGTTCCATTTGAATTGAATGACAGCCAGCATTTGTTATGTGTAGGGTTGATAAATTTCACAGTATAGCTCATGTTGATAGTGAAAGAATTTTGATAACATTGCTCTTATCACTTATGTATATGGTCAGCCATATTTATATGGCACTAATGGGTATACTGACAGTAAGTAAACAATATTCAGGACTTAGGTTTTATAGGATCCATCATATTTTATTTTATTTCAATTTTCTTTGATTATTGGTTATAGAGATAAAAGATATAGAAAAAAAATTGAATTTGTTACATTTTTCTCCTAAGCATTAAAACCCAAGATGATAACATTTAGATTTGCACATGTGGTCATAAAATGAAAGTTGTTTTTGTTCTATTCCAGATAATTCTAATTTGAGGATATGTTTTAATTGGACTCGCCAATTTGGACCCCTGAGATTTAACTAATCGTTCTATGACCTCCTGTGTTTTTGGCTTATTTCCATGTCTGACTATATTCATTTTTTTTTTAGAAAAACTCTTGAGAAACTTGTTTTAACATGGAGCATCCATTTGTGTAGCAAACAGCAAAAATAGTCATTAACCTCCGGAAGATACTAAATGACCCTAGATCCTTATTTATTTGATTGTGGTTAGTTTCTCTTTCTGTTCAAGTGAGAACATCAGCAGATGTTGACTCTCCTCCCAGGTGAACAACTCAACTACGATAGCCACCATGCTTCCAGCATTGAGGCAACTGTAAGGATTACTCTTAATTCAAGAACCATTCCACAGAAAAGCCAATCATAGTTGTGGGAAGAGAACATTGTCCCCAAAATAAGAATAGTGTTTCTATGTGGGTTTTTAAAAACCTAGGTTCCTGCCTCCCCCCCCACCCCCCCGCCCAACTGGAACAAAGAGAAAACAAGTTGTGTTTTGCAGAACTTTGTTGGAGTCGCCATGAAAATAAACATCCTTTTTCCTACAGACTTCTGACACCAGCAAAACAAATCGCTGGAGAAGGGCTTCTTTTTAAGGTGTCTTTTGAAGGTGTCATAATTGCCATAGAAAAACAATATTTTCCTCTGATAATAAGTTGCAAGAAGCATTTGATCTTCTATCAGTTTTGCAAAAGATTTTTTAAAAGCCAAGTTTTATGCAGCCTCTGTTGTTATAAAAATGAATAAATAAATAAATAATAAAGTCAACCTTCCCTTTGTTCAAGTTATCCACACAATCGAACAAATAAAACAATTGAGTGACAAATGCCAAAACCCAGAAGTGCTGTGCTAACTATAAACATCGCTGTAGAAAACAATTTTTATTAACATTTGTGACCAATTATTTGGTACTTAATTTACATGGAAATAATACATGGAAATCACTATTCAATTTCAGATTTGTTTCAAATGAAATGTGTACTCTGACATTAATTATTAAATCAGTCATCATATCAAAAAACCCCTTTTCCCCAATTTGCCTGAATAGTTCAGAAGAAAGTGTTCATAGTAAAATAATTAGATATATGATTGCTTCAACTTTCTCTTTCAAGGTATAGACACAATCAGAATGACATGGGATCTGGAAAGTGTCTGGACAATTTCTTCAATATAAAGAAGTCTACCACTTAGAAAGCAAATCTGCTCTTCTCTGTGTTACTTCAAAATAACTCTGACATGACCACTCACTCTAAACTTTATCTGTGTTGACAAATGTATTTTCTAATTTAAAAGGGAAAATCTTACAAAAAGAAAAATATGGACCATGTTACTTACGTGACTCTAAATGAATATGGACAGTATTGAGATATTTTGGAAAATCTGTTTCAGATACTTTAAATAAATTGCCATTGATCTGAGGATTAGATCCTGTGAATAAGATATTATATCATTGAAACTCTTTTATCAGTTTGATTTTTGTGCTTTTGAGATGGCTACTGTTTCAGACGTTAACCTTTTAAATTATGTATAGCATTTTAAACCTGAATAATGGACATATCATTTTGCAAGCAACTTAAATCTCATATAATTTTTTTCCATTCTTTCATCATAAGTGGGAGTATCAGAGCTATAATGAGACAAACCAGATTTGTTTTATATAGCTTGTTTTTATAAACCTGAAGTTGGATATAGTATTTAGAATATTCTGGTTACTATAGTGTGAAACCTTATAAAATATGTGCAAATGTTTCTTCAGTTTTAATACCTCAGACTGTTTTTTACACTTTAGGGGGATGGTCTGATGGCACGTAAAAGATGATTGTTTAATAAAACAATTGTAAATGAGTATCGTTACAATAGTGACATTTAAAAAAAGCTTTCTCCTTCTTACTGTTAACATTCTATTTCTACTTTTGCAAACATTAAGAAAGATTAAATTTAAAATAAGCTGCCTAATGCAATAAGGAAGGTCAGTGATCACTGAAACTGGATGAAGCTCATCCTTTCCATATTGAGCTTCCTGGTTATGACCTTCTATTGGGAAACATAACCATGAGATCGGCTGAGGGTAAAGAAAAAGTAAGAGATGCCAGGATGGCTCAGCAGGTTGAGGGCTCGTCTTGCAGCCCTGGGGTCCAAGGATCAAGTCCTGGATCAGCCCCAACCCCAACCCATGAGGACGCATGTGCTGAGTTCAGTGCTCATGGGTATGCCTCCCATGAAGGAGGCCCCCAGCCCAGTTCCTGCTCTACATGGCCCCCATCCACCTGTGTAGTGAAATCATGTGAAAAACTGATGATTTGCAACTATGGAGACTGCTCTGGGCCCTCCTGCTTCTCTGTGTCTCTCACTCCGTCAAAAACAATAAAAATAAATGTGTAAAAAAAAAAAAAGAAGAAAAGAAAAAGTACCCTTTACCTTGAGTTTGAGCTCTTTGACTACTGAGCCTACAATTTTTAAAACATTGAAGCAAAAGTAAAAATTGGAAAAGCAGGGAGCTCAGCTTCTGCCAGTCTTACATTATCTCTCATGGCATGTCCATCAGGGTCTCACACTTGTCCCCTCTTTTGGGAAATGACACAGATTTGAGGAGAAATCTTTTTTCTGACTCAGGGAGATCTAGTCTTACCTAAGTACTAGTCTTGGTCCTCAAGAATGGCAATTAGAAATGCTAGTATAGCTCAACAGGTTTGAGTGCTTGCCTTGCAACCTTGAGGTCCTGGATTTGAATCCCAGCCCTAGCCCATGAAAACTCATAGCCTAAACTGAGGTGTGTTTCCATGTGAAAGACCCTAAGTTTGGTTTCTGCCCCATGGGGCTCCACATCTACTTGTGTGGAATGAAACTATGTCAAAACTAATCATATCAACTATGGAGACTGTTTTGTGTCCTCCCCCTTCTCCCTGTCTGTCTGTCTCCCTGTCTCTTTCTCTCTCTCTTTTAAACAATAAAATAATTTTTTAAAAAATGAACGATAATTAGCCTTGGGAGCATCATAGACATGGTGGCTCAGGAAGGGGTGTAGTCAGCTGGGGAAATAAATATAAGGCAGTGAACTTCTAGAAGTGAGAAGCCAAAGAAGTCTATGGGAGACACCTGTTTGAGAGCACTGGCAGGAAAGAATCGTAATGAGATGGAGAATCTTCTATCATGATGGTGGGAACTATAAGGCCAGCACACATTTGCTTTCATTCCATATATGTAAGAAAAAAAAGCAAGCTAATTACAGGTCACTTGCTTTTGAGAATGAGATTCCTCAATTATTTACAAGTGGGGAGACATTTAATGTAAAACAATCCAAATTTGTAATTAAAAAATATATATAATTAGGTAGTAAATGAAACAAATACCAGAGTTAGCTGGTATACTTATTAGTCAGGGATTTCCAGAGAAAAAGAACTAATGGGGGGTATGTATATAAAGAGATTTATTTTAAGGAATTGGCACACATGACTATAGAGGCTGGCAAGGCTCATGTTCTGTGGTTGGCAAGGCTCATGTTCTGCAGTCAGCAAGGCCCAGGAGAGCAGGGGTGTAGTTCCAGTCAGAAAGCCAGCTGGCTCAATATCCCCAAACAGCTGTTGTTTCCATGACTAAAGAAGGAGTAAACCAGTATCCCAGCTTGAAATGGTCAGGCAGGAGGAATTCCTTCTTAGCCATGGAAAGGTTAGTTTTTTTTGTTCTCTCCCGACTTTCACCTGATTATATAGGGTCCACCCATACTAGGGAGAGCAATCTGCTTTATTAATTTATTCAAATGTTAGTCTCATCCAGAAAGAACTAATAGGCACAACACCCAGAACAAGTTTTGACCAAATGTCTGAGCAACCCATGGCCCTGTCAAATTGACATAGAATGAACCATCAGAGCTGATATGCTTGTACATATACCATCAATATGTACCACACAGATAAAAACCAAGTCCTAATCCAAGCAGTGACGTTAAGGGAATGAATAAGTAAAAGTGTCATAAAATTTTATAGTCTACCATTGAAAGAATTTTGAACTATCTAACGAGTGGAGGTAGGGGGTCATGAATAGAATCCTCTTTTGTATCAGCTAATTATACAGACAGAGAAAAGACAAAGTCATGAGTAGGGCTGCAGTAATGAGCTCCAAAGTCATGTCAAACTATCATGCATCATTGGGAGAAGGAGGCCTGACATCAAAGTACTGATGAACCTGCATCCTGCAAAATTGTCATTGGCTCAGAGTGAGTGATAAAATCAGCAGTGACAACAGGGTAGAAGTAGTAAATAGCGTAAAAGAATCATGCTGAGTTTATAGGGGCAAATGCGAAGAGGAAAGTGCTGACCCTGGGAGTGGAAGCACCTTCTTGGTGGGATCAATATCACTGGTAGCAGACAAAGGTAGGATTGTTAGTAACTGTGGCCCATATTTCTCATGATGGTGGCCGGTCTCCTCCAGAGGCTCTAAGAAAGTGTAAACTGGATAAATGTAAGTTATATTTTCATGTTTGTGAGACTATCTTGACTGATAGCTTATTGGTAAACAACATCATCAGTCTCTACACATTTGAATAACACAGGAGTAATAAAATAACCTTGATGAGTGTCACTTTTAACTGAGACAGCAAGAAGAGAATTGGTTTGGGAGCCTTCTACTCATGCATACTAGAGATAATATTTGGAAATCTCTTCTCAGTAAACTTCATTTATAAAATGCTTTGTGTTCTTGGCAAAGTGAAATTGAGAGCTCAGATTGTTATTTACATAGTTCAAACCTCTAATTCCTTTTCGTCTCGAGTATCTCGATATTTCATGTTTTACTTAAACTACCAACATCATTAGCTCAATTCTTTTTCACATTTTAAAGATTCATTTTTATTGTTTTTGACAGAGAGAGAGAGAGAGAGAGAGAGAGAGAGAGAGAGAGACAGATACAGAGACAGAGACAGAGACAGAGACAGAGAGAAGCGGGAGGGCCCAGAACAATCTCCACAGTTGCACATTATTGGTTTTTCCACATAGTTTCATTCCACAGGTGGGCAGGGCTGCACAGGGCAGGAACTGGGCCAGGGTCTGTCTCACTCCAGTGAGAACTGAACTGGGGGCACTCAAGGCCGGGGCCAGGATTCTATTCTCGGTCCCCAGGGGTATATAGTGAGCTCTTAACCAACTGAGCCATCCCGGCTTCCCCTTCTTTCACTTTTTTATGTTGCAAAGAGAAGTGTCATCATTATATGGATGTTTGGTCAAAGGCAATGTGGCCCAAATTTTGAGGTTGGTTTTTGTCAGGAGCACAACTGTATTAGCATTGCTCTAAGTGGAATCCATTACTGAACTATCCTGCCGGTGTGCCTAGTCCACTATCACTGAAAGGTCCTGGGAGACTTGCAGTTTGACAATATTATACACCTCTACCTCAAAGTCATATAGGTCCTGAAACTATTTCTCTTCTTGCACATAGTTTGTAACCTTTGTTTTCCTCAGTAGTGAACAATTTACTAAAATGAAAAATTACCCTAAAAGAAATAGAGTACTCTTTAAAAATTATTTACTACTTGGGAATTGGAATTGATTTGTTGATTAAAAGCTATTGTTTTGCTAACATATGTGTATTTGTTGTTAATGAAGTAAGATGACAGAGAATGATGCAGAGTGCCCATTGAGAAATTATACCCTTTCTTAAATCCAATAAAGATAAATCATGGAGTTTTTGTTTGTTTGTTTGTTTGCATCACTATCACTCTCAAAATACAAACAGAACAAAGGTGATTCACTATCTGTCATTAAAAGATTTATTAAAACTTTAATGTTGTCTTTCTAGTTTGTCAATAGATACATAATGATAATTTCTCATATTTCACTCCATCAACCATCACTGGTCTGTAGCCCTTGTCCTATGTTCCAAACTGCAGAAAGGTCCTAAAATAGAGGCAAATGGCATATACCATCTATAGTTTAAGAAAGTTTTCTGGAGGCTCCCACAGGACACCTTCTCTCATACTCCACTGAAAGCACTTAGTCACATTGTCACATTACCATCAAAGGTGTCTGGAAAATATTGTGTTCACTGTGGGTGTTCATGTGGCCAGCTATCATCATAGGACTTGATATACACCTATGTTACTCATGTACTGTCATCACCTACTTAGAGCTTTAAGATGTTAGCTATATTGAGTTATGCCCAAAGATGTTTATCATTGTATTATTTTCTGATACAAAGGTAGTAGATGCCACTTAAATGTTCCCAAATACATAATTTTTAGATATACTATGGTATTTTTCTGTGATATAATAATATGTGGACACTGAAAATCATATATATATACCTTTACCAAATGAGAAAATGCTTATGCTGTAATAGTATATAAAGAAAAAAAAGTAGGATACAGAATTGTATATATAAAATGAACTTAAACAGGAAAAGACAGGAGGAAAATTGCTAGAAGTGACAACTATTATGTTTGGTAAAAAAAAATTGGTTTTAATTTTAATGTTTTATGATTCCCTAGCATGTTTTCTTTTCTTTCTTTTTTTTTTTCTGAGAAAACATCCAGATAATTTAAATCTGAAAGCAATTATAATTGTATGGTAATTTAGATATTGAGAAAAGTGTTTATTCTATATTATTGAGATAATTTCATCAGCCTTCAACGTTATATTATGTAATTTTGACTACTGAAAAGAATTCTTTGTATCTATTCTAATAAGTACATACATGAAGAAAACATAAAATCCGAATCTCTGAGAGATAGTGAAAATGCAACTGCTTTATTTATTATTAAACAACACTAACATTTTACTCAACATGCAAATGGTTTGCAATACACTTCAGATTATAAACAGCAGATACTAAGCAGAGTTTGGGGACTCTGGCTTCTATGGGTAGCAATGAATGAGCTACCTGACATGGTTTTCAATTTGTGCATTTGTTTTTACAACATCACTAGCGTTTGTTATGGTCACACAGCCAGGCTGACTTTGAAAATGAGATTATGCTCTGGGAAAGGGTTAATAACCATCATCATCTTCATTATGTCAAAAATGAAAAATGTTTGTCTATGCTTTCTGGAGTTGATGGCTGGAATGCTGGAAAACAATATCCAGGCATTTTCATTCTTGCCCTGAGGAAAAAAAAAAATCTATGCTAGAATTACTTTTTTTTTTCTACAAATAGTCTGCTTTTTCCTTGCCCTTTATTGCTGAGAAAAGCTGTATGCAATGAATGCTATTTGTATATAAAGGCAATTTTCAGAATGAGTGTAACTATATTGCCTGTCGATTCTTGAGAGAAATGGCATGTAAAAAAATATAGAAATTCTCCACATTATCCCTTTTAACTGAACAACCCATATTTTGAAGTAAGCAAATAATTTTTAATGCATTTTTATGTCTCCTCTCCTTCCCTTCAGAACAGTGATAATTGTATATCCCACAGCTACCTATTAAGTGTCCCTTAGAATAGGTGGCTAGTACTCCATTGTAAATAAAACTATAAGATCTGAATTCCTGTAGGTCTTAAGAACAAGGCTTCAACAGCTTTCTTATCTTAACTCATTAATTTTTTGACGTAAGTTTTTCCTCAAAACACAGATTTTTTCCCTCTCCAAATGGCTACCAGTGAAAGTAACTTTGTATACTCTGCAGGTTTGAAATAATGCCCTGAAAAGTGTGTGGTTTTTCCTAAATTGTCAACTGTATAGTTCAAAAGGAATCACATTTTACCTCATCTTAAAATCAACATTTTTCTTTCTTCAAATGGAATTAAGAGAATTACAGGGCAAAGAATAGCACATCAATGTGTATATTTTGGTCTTCAGTTTAAATTGCTTCCCCCAATATCTAAGCTCTGTGCTAACTCTAAATGGAAGTCAAGAAGCAAAAAAATAATGTGCTGCTTTAAATGTAGATGGAAGGTGTTGAGACTAAATTTTAGAAAACTACACCAAGATATACTCATTCCACTCTGGCATTTAAATAATGTTCATGTTAAATAATTGTTCCAAAGGAACGGTCAAAATGAAACAGTCAGTTGTATCTTTCCCCAGCTGAGCTCTGACAACTTTAAAAGTATAAAGTTCAACCTGTGGCCCAGGATGGCTTTCAATGAGGTCAACATATTCTTAAAACATTATGAAATTTTTCTGCAACTTTTTCTGTTGTTGTTATTTAAAAGATTTATTTTATTGTTTTTGACAGAGACAGAAACAGAGAAAAGAAGGGGAGGGCCCAGAGCAGTATCCATTGTTGTACAGCATCAGTTTTCGACATGGTTTTGTTCCACACAGGTGGTGGTGGTGGTGGTGGTGGTGGTGTGTGTGTGTGTGTGTGTGTGTGTGTGTGTGTGTGTGTGTGAGGGGTGGGGGGGGCACCATGTAGGGTGAGAACTGGGCTGGGGGCCTCCCACATGGGAAGCACACCCCCTCAAGCCAGGGGCCAAATTGGGCCTTGAGAAGTGAACCGGGGGCCTCCTGCATGGAAAACATGCCCCAGTTCAGCATATGGGTCTACACGGGCCAGAGTTGCGATTCGATCCTTGGCCCCTGGGGCTGCAAAGTGAGCACTTAGCCTGATGAGCCATCCTAGCTTCCTCTCTGCAACATTTTTTTTTCTTTTTTAGCTCATCAGCTATTGTTAGTATAGTGTATGTTATGTGTGGCCCAAGGTAATTCTTGTTCCAATGTGTCCCAGGGAAACAAAAAATTTGGATACCACTGGTCTAAGGATTACAGAGAAGCTACAATTATTTTTTAAAAAATAATTTGCATTGTGTAAATGTACCACAATTTTTTAATCCAGTCATCTATCAAAGGACACTGGTTGTTTCCATGACTTAGCCACTGTGAACAGTGCTGCAATGAACACTGGGGTACATATATCTTTGTGAACAAAGGTTTTAAAATTTTGGGGGTAGATACCCAAAAGAGGAATTGCTAGGTATTCCTATTCCTAATTTTTTGAGGAACCTCCATCCTGTCTTCCATAATGTTTGTACCAATTTACATTCCCATCAGAAGTGTATAAAGATTTCTTTTCCTCCACAGCCTCTCCAGCACTTGTTATTCTTTGTCTTGTTGATTATAGCTATTCTAATAGGTGTGAGGTGGTATCTCATAGTAGTTTTAATTTGTATTTTCCCAATAGCTAGTGAAGTTGAGTATTTATTCATATATCTGTTGGCAGTTTGTATGTCTTCATGGGAGAGGTGTCTGTTCAGGTCCTCTACCCAATTTTCAATTGGATCATTTGTTTTTGTTGTTGAATTAGATAAGTTCTTTATATATTTTAGATATTAACCCCTTGTCAGAGGCATTGTTTGCAAATATTTTCTCCCATTCAGTTGGTTTTCTCTTTGTTTTGTTAATGGTTTACTTTGCTGTGCAGAAGCTTTTTAGTTTGATACAGTCCCATTCATTAATTTTTGCTTTTACTTTTCTTGCCTTTGAGGTCAAGTTCATAATGTCCTCTCTGAATTCAAGGTCTATAAATTTAGTACCAATGTTTTATTCTATGCAGTTTATTGTTTTTGTTCTTATATGGAGGTCTTTGATCCATTTTGAGTTAGTTTTGGTATATTGTGACAATTTACAGTCCAAATTCATTCTTTTGCATGTGGTTTTCCAATTTCCCCAGCACCATTTACTGAAGAAGCTTTTTTCCCTCTATTGTATATTTTTCACTACTTTTTCAAAAATTACTTATCAATTTATTTGTGAATTTATTTCTAGGGTTTCATTCCATTCCATTGGTTTGTATGTCTGTTTTTCTGCTAATACCAAGCTGTTTTGGTTATTGATGCTTTGTAGTATAGATTGAAGTCAGGCAGCATGATGTCTCCAGCCTTACTCTTTTGTCATAGGATTGCTTTGGCAATTCAGGGTCTTTTGTGGTTCCATATGAATCTAATGATTTTTAAAACCTATTTCTTGAGAGAATGTCTGTGGGATTTTGATGGAAATTGAATTAAATCTGTATATTGCTTTATTGTTTTCAGTAATATGGCCATTTAACTATACTGATTCTTCCAATCCATTAACATGGACTGTCTTTCTTTCTTTCTTTCTCTTTCTTTCTTTCTTTCTTTCTTTCTTTCTTTCTTTCTTTCTTTCTTTCTTTCTTTCTTTCTTTCTTTCCTTTCTTCCTTTTTTTATCCTGTGTGTGACTTCTTCAGTTTCTTTTAATTGTATCTTATAGTTTTCTATGGATAAGAAAAAGATGAAATACCATCATTGCAACAACATAGATGGACCTTGAGATTATCATGTTAACTGAAATAAGCCAGACAGAAAAAAATAAAGTACCATATGACTTCACTTATATGTGAAATATAAAATGAAAAGTAACAAAGAAATGAAAAATTATGGTCACAATCAACAGTTTAATGGTTACCTAAGGGTTAGAAGGGATAGGTGAGGGGAGAAGGGGAAGAGAGAGGGGGACCAAATATATGGTGATAGAAGAACTGACTCTGGGTGGTGAACACACAATGTAAGACATATATGATGTATTATAGAATTGTACCACTGGAATCTATGTAATTTTTACCAACCAATGTTACCCCAATAAATTTCACAATTAAGAAAACATTTGCAAAACATGAGCAAAATCTCATTTCTCTCTGATTATTGGCAGAGAAATGAATGAGTTCTATATTATTGACAAAGTTTCTAGATTATATTGATTATGCAGGGCTACTCCAAAAAATCTAAACCACATAGGACAAAAGTCTAGAGGACATATACATAATCACAGTGATTGTTCTTAACTTTAAGCTTTCATTTATGTCCATGCTTTCTATGTTCAGGGAACTTGTGGAACTCACTTTGGAATGTATAAACTCTGTAAATCAGTCTTTGAGCTTTCTGGGGCATTCCTTAAAGTCAAGAAATTGAGTACTTGGCTTGTAAAGCAGATTACTAATTCCTGGAAACTGGTGGGATTATAGCTAACATTAGACTAGAGCAGGGGTCTCCAAACTATGGCCCATGGGCCAGATGTGACCCGCAAGGCCCTCTCATCTGGCCCGTGGAGACCTTTTTATCTATGGAAAAAAATTACGGAAATTTACGTGTATCCTGCCAAGATCAGCCGCTTACCTTTTCTACTTCTGTTCAGCCAATGAGATGATATAACGCCATCTAGTGGCAGAGTTTTTAAATGATTTGCTGCTTATTCAAGACTTGATTATTTTGATCAGAGTTTGCCATTTGCGGTTGACTGCTGCAATGAGGTGTTGGTGTCAGTTAGCGTCTAATTGCAAAACATGTTGCACTCTATTTTATTTAGTGATAATTTCCTTCACGTAATTACTTACCAGTGTGTATAAAGTATTGGGAATGTCATTAGTTTAACAAAAATTTTCCGAATATTCTGAAGAGGAAACATTAAAAGCAACAATTTCTCTACCATAAGTGGATATATTTGCAGACTATATTCAGGTACGTTTAACTTAAGAAATTATAAAAATTTTTAAAAATTGTTTCAGGTTATTTGCAGCTATAATTGTGACAAAATTAGTTCGCATAATCAGGTTTTTTGAGCGATATTGTGTGCAAGATACTTTCAGTTTCACTATTTATTCATGTTGAAGTCACTTTATTTTAGTGCCCAACGATGGCCGAGAAAAGGAAAAGAAAAATAGATGATGGGTGTCGGCAATTTCAAGAAGAATGGAGTTTGAAATACTTCTTAATCAAATTTGGTGAGAAAGCATTGTGTGTGATTTGCAACAAAACAGTGGCTGTGATGAAAGAATGCAACCTGCGCCATCATCATCGAAGCAAACATCAGGAGAAATATGCACAGTTGGAGGATAAAGTCTGTGCCAAAAAATGTTCTAAATTACAAAATCAACTCACATCTCAGAGGACATTGTTCAGTAAATCCTCAAATGAAAATGAATCCTTAACTAAGTCAAGTTATAAAGTTGCCTACGTCCTGGCTAAAAGTGGCAAACTGTTTACAGATGGTGAAGTAGTAAAGGAATGTTTGTTTGAGGTGGCTGAGGGACTGTGCCCAGAAAAGTCGAAACAATTTAAAAATGTAGCTTTGGGTACAAATATCATTGCCCGCCGTGTTGCAGACATGGCTGAAAACATTGTGACTCAAATAGCGAAAAATGCAAGCAAGTTTCGCCATTTTTCAACTGCAATGGATGAATCGCTGGACAGCTGTTCCAGCTCTCAACTGCTTGTGTTCATTAGTGGTGTGGATGAAGACATGAACATAACACAAGAGCTGGCTTCCCTACATAGCATGTATGGCACTGTTACCAGAGAGGATATATTCAATGAATTGAAAAAAACATTTGCTGATTATAACTTGGACTGGACTAACCTCAGTTGCCTGACTGTTGATGGAGGGAAGAACATGAGTGGCATAAAGAAAGGCTTGGTTGGGCAAGTGAAGCAGATGTGTAATGAGAAAAATATTCCACAACCAATATTCCTACACTGTATTATTCACCAGCAAGATTTGTGTGCTAAATATGTGAACATTAGCAGTGTACTGAATCCTGTGGTGAAGATGGTGAATTTAATAAGGTCACATGGGCTCAACCATAGATAGTTCAGAGACATGTTGAAAGATATAGACACAGATTCGCAAGATTTACCATATTACACAGCAGTGAGATGGCTAAGTTGTGAGAAAGTTCTGAGCAGAGTATTTGAATTAAGAAAGGAAATAGGTGACTTCCTGGAAAGTAAAGGCAAGACACAGCCATTACTGTCTGATGAAGAGTGGGTATGGAAATTGGCCTTTGCTGCAGACATAACTAGTCATTTAAATTTTCTGAACCTAAAACTACAAAGAGAGAAAAATCTAGTTTCTGATCTATACACCCACCTAACGGCCTTCAGATCTAAACTTATCTTGTTTTTGGAACAAGTACATGCCAACAACTTGACGCACTTCCAGCAGTGCAAGGTCTTAATGGCGTCATTTGCATGTGAGATCATCAAAGACCTCCAGCTGCAGTTTCAGGAGCGGTTTTCTGACTTGGATTCAAAGGCAGAAGAAGTGAGACTGTTTCAAAACCCATTTGAAGCAGATGTGGCCAGCTGCCCAGATGAACTGCAGCTGGAGGTCATTGAGTTGCAAGCAAATGACCTCCTTAGGGACAAGTTCAAAGAAGGACTAGTGGGTTTTTACCAGTTTTTGCCCAAGGAAGATTTTCCTAATGTCAAAACTTTTGCATCAAGGTACCTTTCAATCTTTGGAACAATGTACTTGTGTGAACAAATATTTTCAAGAATGAAATACGTGAAGAACAATTTGAGAACAAACTTGTCTGATGATAATCTCAGGTCACTGCTGATGTTAGGGACATCAAATCTAAAGCCAGAAATGTCTGCTATTTTGGCATCCAGGAAACAATTTCACCATTCCCACTAATACAGGTGTTCATGTGTAGTGTATCAATGTGTTATTAAATAATAACTGAATAAAATAATATTAAATAAATAATTAAAAACAACATCTATGTTTTGATTCTTTTTTATTTGGACTTTGAGTGTGTAGTCGGCCCCCAAACTGCTGTTTGATAGTTAATGCGGTCCTCGGGCTGAAAAGTTTGGAGACCCCTGGCCTAGAACGAAGAGAAAGAAATTGGAAACTTGCAATTACTCTAGAACCATATCTTCAAAATATGGTCCCATGATCAACAGTACCAACTCTACCAGTCTTACATGGGAATTTGTTAGAAATACAATTTCTCAAAACCCAACCCAGATCAACCTGATCAGAAACCGTGGCATGAAGCCCTATATTTTCTATTATCTGTAGCAAGCCTTTCTGTTGATTCTTTTGCACAGGAAAGTTTGAGAACCACTGCTTTGAAATAAAATAAAAATAAAATCTTATTCCAGAAAGCTGAAAAGAGATCATGGTAGATATGTGGCATCATCTATGTATTCCTAAATAGAAAGAAAGAGCCATATTACCTAGTGTCTGGAAATGGACATGCACATCCATCATGAAATCAATCTGTACAGCATTTTAACCTGATTGATTGTGCTTTCAGTTATTGATCACCAGTGCTGATTCAGCTGACCTGGCTGGGCAGGTATGTACTTTTTCCCTCAGAACTCCTTGTTTATTCTCTAGAGGCAATAATTCACATACTTAGTTAAAGGGAATGAACTTATCAGATAGAGAAAGACCCTTCTTTGGTTAAGACATACACATACTAGACTCCTTCTGTGGTCTGTAGCACATTCCTTAGGTGTCTGTGTTTTGGGGGAGGTGTGGGGCCCAGCCTGCTTCAAGCTGCAGAACTGCAGGTTATTGAGGATTCAGTTTGGATCCACAGAAGATAAACCTGGCAGTATTAGGGCTCCTTCTTCTTCAGGGGTGATGCTAGGGATTTAAATTGGTCTTGTTAGTTCCAAGACTCATTGCCATTGGGTACCTGTAATTCTCTGGACATCTGTGTGTCCATCAGGCTATACTCATTCCTGTTATTTGTCATCTCTCACAACTGGATTTCTAATTCCTGACTTGTTCTCTCCTTTTCCGATAGCCTGCATAGTCCTTTTCTCTGTCCCTGTTCCTAGCAATTGCTACCCAGGTCCTGTTCTATAAATCAGAATCACGAGCTGTTGTTAGAAGATTTTTCTTTGGGTTTCTTTATTAACTTTTTCTCCATGAAATTTTATACCAGCCCAGTTCATGTCTAGGGTTTCATTTTAAATTTTAGGTGGTTGGCTACCCCCAGGGGATCCAGTGCATGTGGGTTCTCATCCATGCTATTTCTCAGCTTACTTTTCTTATTCTGTATTCTGCTGAGCAGTCTCAGAATTTCACAGCCTGGATCACATAGGTCAATATAAAATCTTTTTAAGAGACAAGAGTCATTTCAAATTTCTCTAGACAGCAATTTAAGAGACTCAGGCTATTTAAGTCATAAAATTTCTAAGAAGGTAAGCAAAATATTATTAATTAAATGTTTAATTTTTATTATAGTTAGCATATAGATTTTGAGCAGTTTTAATTTATACCATAGCACAATTATATTTATGTGCAGCTTGTATTCTTTATAGCATAGAGTACCCTCTTGTATAATCAATTTGTATAGAATATTTATACTCATTTTACTGGACTCTGAGCATAATTTTACTATTAAATATATGAAATTTTTTTTCTCTTGTTTTCATGACACCATTGGCCTAAGCTAGGTTTACTTCTATGCCAAGTCTCTTGTCAAGAATATGACTTTCATTATCAACATTGTTTCTATGGGAAAATACATGAATAAACTACCTTTTATAAATATCTGTTTGTCTACAATTTCAATAAAGCTAATGGACAGAGATCCAAGCTTTCTTATTGTTGTTGGAACATTTTTTCCTACTATGATTCCATTTTGGGATAATGATTGAGGTTATGTTGTTATGCTATATGGTGGTAAAGTCTTCTATTATGAATGAAGCACTAATTTTCTTGAAATAAAAAAATTTTCAAGAAGCTAAAAATTCTTTAAAAAATGCATGTATGTGTATGTGTAGAAAACAATTTTAATTTAGAAGAAAATTATTGAAATAGAAAACAAAAGTGATTTCACCCATATGGGTCTTTTTTTTAAGATTTATTTTTTTATTGTTTTTGAGAGTGAGAGAGACAGAGAGAGACAGAGACAGAGACAGAGAGAAGGGGGAGGGCCCAGAACAGTCTCTATCGTTGCACATCATCGGTTTTTCCACATTGTTTCATTTCACAGGTGGGCGGGGCTGCACAGGGCAGGAACTGGGCTGGGGTCTCGCCCCAGTGAGAACTAAACTGGGGGCACTCCCCAGTTCAGCATATGGGTCCTCACAGGCCCGGGCCAGGATTCGATCCTCGGTCCCCGGGGCTGCAAGTGAGCGCTCAACCCACTGAGCCATCCCGGCTTCCCCCATATGAGTCTTTTATAATTAGTACTTTATTATTTTAGTGTATTACAACTCATGACCTTGTTCAGAAATTTAGATTTTGTTTGGCTAATGAGGCCTGAAAATTCTCTTCCCAGTCATCTGGAAGAAGATTGAGTCTGACAGATGTAGATGGGATGTATCATATCCTTAATAACACAGGATATCTGGTGGTTAGTAATAAAAGTAAATTGTACCCAGGGCCTTGTGTTACATGTGCTAAAAAGAATATTGAGTAAAAAGTTGGGAGACCTTCATTCATTTTAATCAATCATAATTTCTCTAAACTCCCATTAGATTTCTTATTGTTGAGCTTTATTAATTTCCTATAAGAATTATAGGAATTTTTATAAGAAATTAATAAATGACATTTCTTCTATTTCATGTGTCAAACTACTTTAATACATTAACATTTTAATAAAAATAGAATAATTACATGTGTAAAAGTATAATTACATGCATTACAACTTTAAGTTTCCACACTTAGAGAATAACTGTTAAGCCTAACCGTGCCTTAGGTTAAGTTATGTCAACAATAAATGTAATTTGATAATTGAAAATGCCCATCTTCAGACTTTATATACTAAACTATACATGCTACGGTAATAAGATCTCATAAACAGCAAAGAGCTAATAATCTTTTGTTCGTTACTGAAAGCTTTTAATTTTATGCCAATATTTCTTTGTCATTATATATTGTAAGATGCAAATCTTCACAACTCTCTCTTTATACTAATGAGAAGTCATATAAATTTAGAAACTATTTTATTTTATCCATGCAATGTTCATTCCAATTTAGAGTAAGCAAATGCTTCACATGCACAGTGAATCTCCTATAGTCCCATTTTAAGCTTGTCAAGTATTCTAATTTCAATCCTATTTGACCAATTTAAATTGCAATTTAAATGGTTAGATTCTATGATTAGATTTTAATTACCTTCAATTCTACCAAAGGGGGTTCCAACTCTTTGTAGCAAATTCATTTCCTTCTTAACCAAAGAGACAATGCTCTTTAAATTGGCTTTTCCCCCTCTAGTACTTTCTTTTTCTGTAAAAAAAACTAGTTTTAACACAAACTATTGTTTATGTCCACTCTAACTCCACAATTTGTGGATGAAACGAGTAGCACATCAACACCAGGGAAAAACAAGCCAAAAAACACAAATTTACTTGGTAAAACTACGTGTTCATTATTTCTTTAATGCCTGTGACTCTGATTTTAATTAGAAACCTGAAATGCTCATGGTAGTATGATTCTGTACCTTTAAACCTTTCTTTTAGGGGAAGCCGGGATGGCTCAGTGGGTTAAGCGCTCACTTTGCAGCGCCGGGGACC
>PVKE010008595.1:0-47283 GCA_004027555.1 Craseonycteris thonglongyai
GTCCCACTTTACCAATGTTAAAATCTGGTCACCTTACCATGACCTGCCCAGTTAGGAATTTATCATCAGATCACCCTGTAAGGTTACTTTCTGTCACTGGACTTGTCAGTTTTATTACATAATTCCCTTATATCCACAAACGTCATTAATTACTGTTGTTATTATTTGTTAGATGGAAGGACCTATGGGGCCAGGACCTCCCCTCTTTTGCATTATACTCTAATAAATCCTTGAGCCAAGAGCTTTACTAGATTTAGATATTAACCTACAGTGGTCAGACAAATTGGGAAAAGTGATTCACAATAATCTATGCTTATTTGAGAAATAATATATTGATTAGCCACCAGCTCTTTCACCCCTGAAAATCTGACATGAATACAAATAATAAATAAACCTTTCAGGTCTTCAGAGAAGCACTTTAACTTGATTGTGATTATGGATAGAAAAATCAGTACATGTTTATTGCATATTAATCTAGAGCAGGGGTGTCAAATTGGCGGCCCGGTAATTTTTTGTGGCCCAAGATGCTCTGAAATAAAATGAAAATAGAAAAGATTGTTATGAAGAAAATAGCACCTAGGGGAGATGGAGGCAATACTGTACACATGATTCCCTCGTTTACCCTTTAACTACTGAAGATGAGTATACACGTGGCCCAGTGCCTTTCCTGGGGGCCTGTGGGCATGTGTAAACGCACTGACTCAGTTCCAGTGACGTTTGTAAATGTGATGTGGCCTGCGTGAATCTTGCCTATTGCACCAAATGGCCTGTGTTTTAATTGAGTTTGACACCCCTGATCTAGAGTAACTGTCTAAAGGTAGAAGAGGAAAAACAGTCAGTAGAAGTACTGTAGTGTTAACAACTAAAGCCAGAAATGTGAATAAAAATCCTTCAAAGGAGTTCATATCCCATTTGCTGTCATATTTCTATAACGTAAGTAGGACACCAGCTGGTAGTAGTGCTAATTCATTCATTCGCCTTTCGTTTGTCACTTCACAGATGTTGAATATAATCCATTCCTTTTTTCATTCTTTTCCTTCATCTTTCAAATGTCCTAACCATCGTATAGAGTTACCATAATACATATCCTCACTGTGGTTCTCAACCAGGGGAAATTTTGACCCCCAGAGGCATGTAGAGACAATTTTAGTTCTCAAAACTGAAGATGAGGTCAAGGATTTTGCTAAACATTTTATAATCCCCAGGACAGTCCTCCATAACAAAAACTTATCCAGCCCAAAGTGTCAACAGTGCCAAGGTTGAGAAACTACCAATAGAGATGTTTATATGTATATAAACTTCCTGGGGCAAAGTCCATAGCTTTTACCAAATTTTCAAAAGGTGGTCTAACTGAAAATTTTTTTTTTTTTTTTTAAGATTTATTTATTGTTTTTTCGACAGAGAGATAGTCAGAGACAGAGAGAAGGGGGAGGGCCCAGAACAGTCTCCATAGTTGCACATAATTGGTTTTTTCACATAGCTTCACTCCACAGGTGGGCGGGGCTGCACAGGGCAGGAACTGGGCTGGGGTCTCGCCCCAGTGAGAACTGAACTGGGGGCACTCCCCAGTTCAGCATATGGGTCCGCACGGGCCGGGGCCGGGATTTGATCCTCGGTCCTCGGGGCTGCAAAGTGAGCGCCCAACCCACCGAGCCCATCCGGGCTTCCCCATTAACTGAAAATTTTAAGAATTTCATTTAGGCTTTGCTAACAGGTGACACATTAATCCTATTTCACAGCAGAAATCACCTCTCTAGTTAAAAAGACTTCTCTCTGCCAGCCAGATTTCTCTTTCCACTGTCCACTCTCATTCACCTCTCAACAAACACAGCTCTTTGGATTTCCTGTCTCTGGCTCCCCCCAGTACCACAGATTAATACAATTGTTATGGTTATGATGCCTAATAATTAAGCTATAGCTACATTTGTCAATAAATGTCCTTTGTTTAGACACATCCAGTTCCTTTGTTCAATATTTATTCAATGTTTAACACACTGCTAGTCACTGGGCAGTGATGCAAATGAGTTTATATTTGAGTCCTGGAGGGATATTAATAAAATTTAAACGTAATTTAAAACTGCAATATGAGAGGGTGTATGGAGTAAAGGAGAGTGGGGCTTAAATGAGGATGAAAAAGCAGAACCGAACAACCAGATCACTGCATGCCACTAGAAGCAAAAAGCAGCTAACGCCTTCCTATTTTAAACAATTCCATGGTATCTGTATCTCAGTCCAGATGAACTGTATTATATTCAGCTACTGTTTCCTGGGCACTAACAGGTGCATTTGGGAGAGTGGAGGCTATGTATGGGTAAGCTGAGAATGTCAAATGCAAAAAGCTTCCTTTTGTTGTTGCTGTTCCATCTTATCAGAATTTAACGTGTATGTAGGTGAAAGGGTAGGATGCAGAATAAAGCCTTGTCTCCAATGCCATTTCCAGCAGTCATTACAATCACCATTGCTCTTGGTAGATACTGGAAATTAAATGTCGTTGCCTGTAAATCAAAGATACTCCCCCCAAATCAAGTAACTGTTCCCCCAAATATTAGCAACTCAGTATATTGTTAGTAGTCAGCCTAAACCGGTCTGGGAGGCTGAGCCAGCAATTTTCAACGAGGCAGTCAGGCTTTATCTTGCGCTCACTAAAAATCCCATATTGTTCAAGTAACCAGCGTTTCCGTGGGAACTGGCTGATGTGAGAACAAAGGCCGCGAGGCCCGCCGGCCTCACAGGGGGCGGAGGCGACGGTGCGCACGGGTGGCGGGCTCCTGGGGTGGTGGCCCACGCAGGCCTGGTGCTCCTCTGCGGGCCGATGCCCGGGCGGATGCACTGCAGGGCGCCACCAGAGGGAGGCGCATGAGCAGGCACGCAGAGGCGGAGGCCGAGGCCTGGCCGCCGCCCGAGCGAGCGAGCGACTTGTGAAACACGCTGCCAGCCGCCACCCGCCAAGCTAGAGATCACGCGGCTCCCGAGGCCCGGGGAAGCCACCCAGCTAGAGCACGCGGGCGGGGAGGGGCGTTGGGACAGTGGGCGACGTCCCCTGCAGTTCCCGTCCCACAGGGGCCGCCGTCGCCGCCAGGCCCCGCCCCCACACGCTTATGTAATAGAGGAGCGCTGCCATTGGCCCGCGCGACCGGAAAGAGCGCAGGCGTGCGAGAGGGGCGGGCGAGGGGGCGGAGCGGCGGCCGCCGCAGGAAGGCGAGGAGGCGGGACTACGAGGAGCGGGCGGGCCCCGGGGCGATTGGGAGCGCTGCGCGGCGTGCGCGGGCACGAGGCTTAGTGGCCTTCCCAAGGCTGAGGCGGCGGTCGGCGCGCGCGCGGCGGCGGCGGCGGCGGCGGCGGCGGCGGCGGGTGCGAGGCGCGGGCTGTTGTGCTCCCGTCTCTCCTCTCATCCCTCCTAGGCGGGTGGTGGAGGCCGAAGCGGTGTTGGGCGCGCTCCCCCCTCCTCTCCCTCCAGCCATCTCCCACGGCCCTTTCGCGCTGCGCGGTCTCTCCGACGCAAGACTGTCCCGGCCCGGGTGAGCGGCTCTGGGGCGGCGCTGACGCCGCAGGACGCCGGGGAACCGGGTGGGCGCTTGCCGGCGCGGACCGGTGGGGTCGCCGCGGGTCGCGGGGGCCGCCGGTGCCCGCCGCCCTGGGGACGGCCGGGCGCCTGCCAAGCCCTGCAGGTGGCCGGGTCGCAAGCCGGCCGCGGGAGCTGCGCTGTAACCTTACCCCCTGGCGACAGCAGCTGCTCGGGTTCTCGAGCTCCCCGTTGCGGAAAGGGCCGGGTTTCGGGCAGCCAAGGTCTCTAGGAGGCGCGTCTAGGGCCGGGGTCCTTGAGTGGTGGGTAGTTGGGGGCTCACCGAGGCGGGAGAGGCGGGTTTGGGAAGGAAGGTGGGCTAGGCTGCAGCTGAGGTCAGCGAAGTGTTGGGTGGAATGGAATAGACCTTACTCCTGGTGCTTTCATCCTCTCCCCTCCCCAAAAGGATGCAGTTAAAAGCTAGGGTCAGGATGTTAAATACTGCCTGGGCCTCTTGTTTCAGATGGTTGTGAAGAATGATCTTACTTCCTGGATCCAAAATTTTTTTTTTTCTTTTTTTACTCATTTTGGTTTTGGTTTTAAGACAGTCTTTGAGGCAGTGCTTACTTGTTGCCTCCTGTAAGAGCTCCTCATTTTAGAACTCATTTTTTCCAACTGTTTCCCACTTTGTAGTCCCCTCTGAAAACCTCACTAATGAGTTATATTAAAAACCAGTCGTTAGGTGTTTGTAAATGACTTCCTTCCCCTCCGTTTGTCGCATTTAATTAAGGGGCTCTTATGCTTCTGATTTTGTAGAAAGTTCGATTGTCTTGAGAGCAAGTCCTAAGTTGAACTGTCTTCAAAAGCAGGTGGTTTGTTCGTTTGCATTTCTGCTTTCAGAAAGGAAATCAGTGCAATGTGTTATTAAAAGTTCAGGGCTTCCCCCACGAATTTAAGAGTGTTTGATTTGCTTTCCTTTGCCTGGTATTAAGTTTTCTGTTTTAAAAATAAGAACAAGTGACCACAGTCTTTTATTTATTAAAGTTTTTTTTGCTTTTTTGTTACTGATTTTAGATGACAGTGGAAAATGGGTTACACCTATTGTGTAATGTCGTATTTCAGGAGAAATCCTAAATACAAAAGTTAAAAATAATGTGTTATCTAGTGACACCACTTTGCACAGATTAATGCATAAAAATGTTATCAAAATAGCTAGTAAATTCTACATAGCAAAAAAAAGAAAACTTACGTAATTAGTGTCCTGCCTTAAGAAGTTACCCACACAATTGGTGTATTAACATACATAGATAACATACATTGCATGGGAGAGTTCAGGTGCATGAGAGGACTGAAGTATCCTAACATAAAGTACTGTTACTAAGACATTGAGACATTAGGACACGTAAAGATTGAATGACTGATTACAGTACTATCATCCAAATAATACATAAGTAACCAAATCTGTTTCCATGGGAATAGGTTTGTAAGTTTGCCATTACATTTGGGCTTAAATATATATATATTTTTTAATCCACTTGGCTTGGAATTTGTTTTTAAAAAATGGAAGTTTAGTCTTCAAGGACTAGCACATCTGGTAATATTTACCATTATTTAGTGGGAATGGGGTTCTTATATTAGGCTAGCATACTAAACATTTTTGTAATTTGTTAAAATATCAATTTGAGGTCTGAGAAGAACATTGAACTTCCTCTATATTTTATTTGACTTTTAGTATTTAATGCTAGAGGGAACCTGTACAATTGGTGTATTTTTTTTTTTCCGTTACCCTAGTTTTGGGGGGCAGAGGAGGAAATAGCTCTGGTGTTTCTATGAAATGCTTTGGTCACATATCCATTAACTAGTTAGGGTCCTAGTCCAAAAGAAAGTCAGCCCTCCTGTCTGGTGAAGTTAAGGTAGATCCATTGTATGTTTATGACCTACAATGATTTATAAGTTTAAAATTTACAGACTACCAGTAGTAAAAAGTGGTATGTATGCATTTTTGTAAAAATACCCTTACCCTTTTACAACAAGGTTCATTCTCTCAACTGGAAACTAATTTAATCTTACTTAATAATTTGTCCTACACAGACCCAATGTAAAAGAAAGATTTAGAATAGCACAGTAGTATTATGAAACCATAGTATTTGAGAGAAGTTTGCATTTCTCCTATGAACTCCTTTAGAGGCATCAGATGACAGCTCTTATTTCTCTTAAAGTTGTAAGAGTCTCAAGTCACAACAGGAATTCTAGAAGGGGAAAGTATCTTTGCAATAGTTCTTTCTTTTTGAATGCTATGTAGTATTTCATTGTATAAATGTACCATAAGTTTTGTATCTATTTTACTATTAAGCATTTGGATTATTTCCAGTTTTGGAAACAGGTGCTCTGAACATTCTTGTACTGTGTTTTTTTGGTGTACATCTACATTTCTGTTGGCTATATACCAAGAGTGGAATTGCTTGGCTATAGAGTAGACAACTACAGTCAATTTCCCATAGTGGTTGTATCAATTTATCCTCTAGTAGCATTGTATGTGAAAATCTGAAAACCCATACATTTTGATTAACAACTGTTTCCATAAAAGAAAATCTTCAACTCTGAGAATGTTATAGTAAATAAATCACCCCAATCCCTCAACTTCTGTTTTTAGATATGGCTCGTGGACAGCAGAAGATTCAGTCTCAGCAGAAAAATGCCAAAAAGCAAGCTGGACAAAAGAAGAAACAAGGACATGACCAAAAGGCTGCTGCCAAAGCTGCCTTAATATATACATGCACTGTCTGTAGGGTAAGGAAAATTGAAAGATACAGGTTTCCTTTGGGCAATTCTTTCATTAGAGATTGATTTGTATAGGTTAAAATTTTGCAGTCATGGCAAAATAAATATTTTACTTGAAATAGATTTGAGAGATTATTTTAGGAATCTATCTTTATTCATCCATTTAACAAATATTTTATTGAATAACTACCTGTGGCCAGGCACAATTTCCTTGGTGTTGGGGAAAAGTGAACAAAGTCCCTTTCATTATTGGGAATAAAGATATCTTCTTAAGGGAAAACAGTACACTTTGAGCTTTGTAAAGGAGTCAGGTCTACAATCTTAGTTTAGAGCTATGTAAGATACTAGTGGATAAACCGCTGGTTATATAATTGGCTTCCAACCCCCCACTATATCCATAGTTAGGATGTCTGCAAAACTAAATAGAGTTTGTTCATGTTGAGGAGTTTTACTAGAATCAATATGTTTTGTTAGATTTCAAGAATAATCATAACACCTGTTATTGAGTATTTACTAATCTGGGTGTTTTGCATGTAGGAGCCCATTAGTCCACACAACAACCTAATGAGATAAGGTACTTTTCTTATATTCATTTTTCAGAAGAATGCATTGAGTCATGGGGATTGAATAACTTACACAGGGTCACCTAGCCAGTACATAGGGGAGCTGGGGTCTGAACCCAGGCAGTCTAGCTACAGAGTCCACCCAGTGGGTCACTCCATATTGCCTCAAAGAAGTTTTCCTTAAATTGCAAGCCCTTTTCTTTCTTGCCTGTTTGTTTAAGCTCACCACCCTGAAGTTAGTGCATAGAAGTGCCAAAGGAAAAATACGTAGTGAGGTTAGTCCAATACATCCATACATACGAAGGTGCTCCAGAAAAAATCTAGCCAATGTCAATACAACGAGAATAGTTATATGGCAGGAACTATGCAGACAGCCCATATACATTGTTATTTCCAAACCCTTATACCTCGGTAGAATTAATATGGATGGGACAGGATCTAATAAGACCTGATTCCTTGATTAATTATATATTTATAGTCATAACTGATGAAATAGAAGTTCCTAACTACATAAAAGTTCTCATTGAGAGAGAAATCTATTATGTTAAGTACCTTGTACATACTGAGCTTTGATACACCCAAAATAATGAAATTGAACAGCTTCAGGTTCTCTTTGGAGAGAAACAGGGTAAAAGTAAAATTTACTAAATACCAATGAAGGAATACTTTAACCTAAAAGTACCAGAGTTCACACATTTAAAAAAACAACAAAATACTTTTATTTCATGTTTTGTCTGATTGTGCTAAAGAATAAATATTTGTTCTTTTGCCTAAGGAAGTTAATATAGTAGTATTTGAGAGCTGCAATTCTAAATTAAAGCATAGGTCTTGGGCAAACTAAGCTCCAGGATTTAATTTCCTTACGTAAAATGAGAATAGTCGAAACTAATTTAAGATTGCTATGAAGGTTCTGTGAAAATTCAGGTAACATGCTTAATATTTGAGTACTTGCTACCTATTTGCTGTTATCAAATAAGCAGAATACTTCATTCTCTGTGACCAACCCCTTCACATGTATAATGTGGGAGTGTGTTAGGAATTTCTTCATTAAAGGTCATTTTTTAATATGCCAGCCACTAAGTTGTTGGAGTTTAAAAGTGTTTTTGCCTCTGTACGCAAGCTCAGGATTTTAAAAGTTGACACATTTTTAGTTCGTGAATAGGGTCTAAATCTTCTTTTTCATACAATTTTTAAAAATTAGACACAAATGCCAGACCCTAAGACCTTCAAGCAGCACTTTGAGAGCAAGCATCCTAAGACTCCACTTCCTCCAGAATTGGCTGATGTTCAGGCATAAAGTTTACAGGTACTTGACCTTTTTTTCTTTTTGTTTGTTATTGTCAGGTTTGTATACAAGAGCAAAATTTTCTTCTGAAATTATGAAAATTGATTTCTACCTTCTAGCTGAGACTTGCTTCCCCTTTTTAAGTTAATGTTTAACTTTGCAATTGTTAAAAGTCCCATTTTCACAGACCATATTCTTTCATTGCTTTTGAAACACCGGAGTTTTTACTACTGTAGCCCAAAGTGTGTGTGTGTGTGTGGCGGGGTGGGGGATGCTGGCAACTCTGGTCCCAGAATAGAAGAGCTTAAAGAAAATAATCGTTACAAAGGTATTGAGGGTCCTTCTCCCATAAATGAGATAGAGCAATGTTCTGAGTGTCTTTTGCAGGCATTTTACTTAAGTGCTTAGCTGAGCTTCAAGTGCATTAAACTATAGGGTACAGCGTAGGTCCTCTGTAAACTTGGTAGTTGCTTGAAAAATACCAGTTTACACTTTCTGTTGGTTGGATTTTTATTTTTCCTGTAAATGGTTGTGATGGTGGTGTGAGTGTGTGTGAGAATTATTCCTTTTTAAGGTAAACTGATCAAAGTTCTGTTGTTTATAAAATCCTGTTGGCAAATCTACCAGGCTAACTTGGTAGCGTAGGCATGTTGTGCTTTTTTTCTTAGACATGTGAAACATATATAAGTTGTATTTGTATAATGCTAACATTCACTGAAATTTTTGCTTTTGTTTTATAGGTGAATTCATGACACCTTTGACTCTTCTACTGTCTCAGACCTTAGGTAACAAACCTGCAGCTGCTTTTCTAACAAACTGTTGATCAGCAAAAATAAAGGGGCTACAGAAACACTCATTTTTATGCTGTTCCCTTTTGGGCTTCATGCAAAGACAATTCTGTGTAAATGTACAGTTGACTCTGATTTGGAAAATTGAAAATCAGTCCATCCTTGTTATAAAAAATTTTTTTACAATTGTAATTATATTGATGTTCATATTGTGTAAAATAACTCATTTAATAAAGTAGTACTTTGATTTTACCACATCATAGGATAAGTGGTTCTAGAAATTCTGTTCTAACTTTCCACATTATTTGCCTTATAAAAATCTAAAGAATTCATCAGCTAGAATTGCAAGCACAATTTTTATTTTCCTTTCTCAGCTCAGTGGCAGGTTTATTAGTTAAACAGATTCATTCATGAAATTTGTGTACACAGTTTTATTGGCAGCTGCTGATCTAGGTAAAAAATGACTGACTTGCTGCCTTAGTATATTGTGATCATGTGTCATTTCGCCTCTGGTTGTTTCCTGTGTTTGAGGTTGGAATGTTTCAACTGCTCTGTGACCTGGCTACAGCTGCCAGCCAGCTATACCTTGTAGATAAGTGATAAATTCCTAAAGTGGTTGGATCATTAGTGAGCACATCTGAAAAATTGGGTTCTGAAGTATGTACCATACTGAAATAATCACTAAGCCTATCATTTATTACAAAATATGCTAGAATGTATATGGACTAGTAAAGGTCTATCTTTTATAAAAATTACGCTGGATTCTTTAAAAAGTCTTCAAGTTCTTTAATTTGAAATTGAAACTCATTTGGAAGGAGTTTTGGAAGTTATTAATGATTTGACCAGTTCTAGAATGGATTTTGCATTAACAAAAAGATTGGAATGACTTGTGGTTGGGTCATTTCCCAGAACCTTCTCCCTCCTTTCCTTTTTGAGTAGTTGTTTTTGAACTTGATTTTGTGCTGGTTCCTAAAATCAAACATTGTGTACAGTATGGCTTTCGTCTACACTAGAAAAGCATTAAAATAGGCCAACATCCACATTCATTTGGCTCCGAGGATAGGGAAATGGTTGGTTCAGATGAAGGAGGTAAATCTTACCCAGTTAAGGGAGACTCATTTTAAGGTTCTTCTAACTTGCTATAGTCGGCTATTAACTTTGCAAGTGAAACTGCTATAACTTCTTTTAAATTTTGAAGTTAATATAGTAGGAAAAACACTCAAACATTTATTGGCAATTATAGCCACAGATCTGATCCTGTGGATTACAAAATGCGTTCTCTCCTTCTGCTGCAGTTGTTTTGGAGCTGTGCATATTCTGCCCACTTTGTCTTCACTGTAAATTTAAAATAAGACATTTTCAGTGAAAATCTTTAGTGCTGATAGTTTCTTAGTAATTCCTCTTCTTATATTCTTACTTTAAAAATCATTTTTTTCATGTATTTCATAAGTTTCAGATTTAGTGTTACTTCCATATATGTTGATTACCAGAACATTAGAATTTGCCTAATTGCTTATGGGTATTACAGAA
This sequence comes from Craseonycteris thonglongyai, assembly GCA_004027555.1. Taxonomy (NCBI): domain Eukaryota; kingdom Metazoa; phylum Chordata; class Mammalia; order Chiroptera; family Craseonycteridae; genus Craseonycteris; species Craseonycteris thonglongyai. The sequence continues at coordinate 10,450 of PVKE010008595.1, forward strand.
GTTCTGGTTAAATTACAATTTAAAGGTTTCTTTAAATGCTCTGAGCATATGTATGTTTATGTTAAGTAACAAATCATTTAAAAATCATTTCCAAGTTTTGTTTTAGTATTTTTCACTTGCTTTATGACTAATTCAGAATAAAAGCTTTTTGTTCTTGTATTTAACCCTTTTTAATAGCAGCTGAAGACATTTATTGCACAGTGATGAGGAAATAGCTGCATTGAGCTTGGATAAGACATTCTACTCTATGTGAGGATTATTACTACACTCCTCCTTTATGTTTAAATCTGCTGTATAAGGAAAATGAAAACTCTTAAACATTCTTGTTATTTAATTTGAAGATTCTAATCAGATCATAACAGAGTTTATTATAAAACTGTTATGGTGTCTTCAAAGACTTTGGCAAAATACAGTGAGAGAGAATTGGTTTGTTTGTATTCTGTGTTTCCGTTAGTTGCCAAAAGGAATGGGGTTAAGATTAAACTTGTTTCCATTCTCCTTCCTATGGATTTATATCCCCATGTTTAACTGACACATTGGGGGCTCAGTTGTTTGCTGTAATGTTTTATTAAAGAAGATATTAAAGAAAATTAACCTAGTCTAATGTCTTATACATTTTAGGACTTTTTATATTGCCTCTCCCTTTTTTTTTTCCTCTGTTTCTCAATTTGGAGCTCAATAGTTCTAAGGGTAGCAAAGAGATTTCTCTCATTTCTCATTGTTTTTCCTATAGTCTGTTTCCATCTATAGAATATTCTTAAAAATAAAAGGAAGAAGGATTTTCTGGAAACCTTGTTCTATAGAATATATATATAAGTTGTTGGAAAGAGTAAGTAATTGGCTATTAATATTAAAAACAATACTAAAAAAATGTTTAGGTCAGTTAATTGAATTGAATAAATCCTTTATGACATTGACTAAAATTTGAGATAACACTTGATTTTATATTTAAAATACTGTATAGCTAATTAGTCACATCATAATTTAAACCTGAGATGTAGGTCCCATGAATAACAGAATTTACCAACATTATTAGTTTCACTGTTGGATCTGAATTCATTTGTAATGGATTTTCATTTTTTGTGGGAGTTTGGGGTTTGGATTAGCTTTGGTCTGGCTTTGGTCAGAGATACATACTGTTTATAGAGTATATAGCAATGATGATCAACACCGGGGTGTTGTGTTTACTATAATTTTACATTCTGAAATCTTTTAGGCTGGCCTAATTTTATCTATTACAAAAGTTTCAGAAAACTCTTAGGCAATGTACAGATACAATAAAACATCTCTCCACTTGACCGAGAATATAGATGTTTTACTAATAAATGTTTATCCTGTCATTAATTATGGATTATTACCACATTAAACTGAAAATTAAATATCTTCCATTTTAAATGTTCTTTGGATAAACTGTTTACTGAATTACCATCTTTTGGGAAGGGTTGGTATTGTTGAACAGTCATTTTTTAGCTCCAGTATTTTGCACATAGTATGGCTACAGATTTAAAATTTGTACATAGAGAGATAGACTTAAATCATTTATGTCCATATAGGTCTATAGTGTGAAGAAATTATGTTAAAATCATACTACTTTTTAACCCTTTTTATGTATGCAGCATCTTTTTCTATACATAATATTAATAGTGGCTTAGATTTTTGTAGACCAAATAGGTATGTACCTACCTCTCTTTATTGTCTTGTAAAATTCAGAATGGGACTTGTATTTTGGATTCTTATTAAAATCTTAATTACTAGAAGTGTAGGCTATCATAATTTCCTCTATAACAATGTAACTGTTTCTCAAAATGAGGTCTATAGCGAGGGTGACATACAATACATCCTGATTTGCCAAAGACAGCCTTGGTTTAGACATCAAATTAATATTAGATAATTAAGGTGTCTCACTATGAATCTTAATATTACCTCCTTTTACTCACATATCAGTTTATGTCAAGCACTGAATGTAGGTTTTTAAAAAAAACTATCAGACCCAGAAATTCTTACTTATTAAATGGGAACATGTGATACTAGCAAGGTTTGTCTTTTAAAGGCCTTGGATCTATTTTAAGTTTTTGTTGTTTGTTTTTTTTAAAGATTTATTTTTATTGTTTTTGACAGAGAGAGATACAAAGATAGAGAAGGGGAAGGGCCCAGAACAGTCTCCATAGTTGCACATCATTGGTTTTTCCACATAGTTTGATTCCACAGGTGGGCGCGGGGCTGCACAGGGTAGGAACTGGGCCAGGGTCTCACGCTGGTGAGAACTGAACTGGGGGCACTCCCCAGTTCAGCATATGGGTCCACATGGGCCAGGGCCAGGATTTGATCCTCGGTCCCTGAGGCTGCAAAGTGAGTGCTTAACCCACTGAGCCATCCCGGCTTCCCCTGTTGTTTTTTTAACTCCTACAGAGACTTAAATAAATCTGGTAAAATGAACTAGAGTCTGAAATTTTGAAATGCCTTTTATTCACAGACATTCATGTATAACTTTATATTGTTTGTACCAAGTTGTTCAGACCTGTATCCTGATCATCTTTTCGCCCAAAAGACTTGCGGAAAATGGCCAGTTGTGGTTAGCGTACTGCCGGTTCATATAGAATACTTTACTGAGTAAGGAGGGAAATCAGCATTAGGTGCAGGTTAGATGTCTTCTGGGCTAATCGTATTGAAAATTTAAGGCAAATCTTTTGGTTTTTGATCCAGGATGCTTCTATATTTTCCATCCAGATCTCTGAAATTTTCTTTTTTACAAACTCTTAATTTTGGAATACTTTTAGACCTACAGGGAAGTTGTAAAGATGGTCCAAGAGAGTTCTCATGTCCCTTGACCCAATTTTCAGTTTACCCCTAATGTTCCAATCTTACATTACTGTGATATGCTTGTCAAATCTAAGAAACCAGCACTAGTATGTTACCATTAATTTGTTTGTCTATTAATATCTCCTTCCTGTTCTAAGACCCAATCCAGAATGCCTCACTGCATTTAGTTGGCATTTCTCCTTGGTCTCTTGTCATCTATGATGGTTTCTCAAGTCTTCTTGTTTTTCATTATCTGGACAGTTTTGAGGCACACAGAAGTATGTTGTAGAATATTCCTTAGTTTGGATTGTCTCAGGTTTTTCTCATGATTAGGATTACAGGTTCTTGGAAAGAAGACCACAGAGGTAAAGTACCCTTTCTCATCACATCTGATTCCATGTGACATCACTCACTGGTGATGTTAACCTTCATCACTTGGCTAAAGTGCTATTTGCTAGGTTTCTCTACTGGAAAGTTTATTTTTCCTTCTCATGTGCTATTTTTTCAAGTCCAGGCCTTACTCAAGGGGAGTGGGGATTTAGCTCCACCTCTTGAAGGGAAGAATATATATGTGCGCACACACACATACATATACTCAAAAAGGGTGGGGCACATGTGTGTGTATATTACTTGTAATTCTTTTATAAGGAGGATTTGTTCCCATTCAATCATTCATTTATATCAATATGGACTCATAATCCCTTGTTATTTATTTTATTACTCAAATTATGCTGGCATTGGCCATTGGGCCCTCTCTCAGATTGACTCCTGTATATGGTACCTTTAACATGCCCCACCCTTTGAGTATTTTTTTACTGTTAATACTACAAGAAGCTCCAAGTTCATCTTGTATTTTCCCTTCCCCAGCCATAGATTGAGTCATTTCTCTAAAGAGCTATGATTTCTTTTACTGGAGAATGTTATGTAGAAACCAAGATCTGGCCTCTAGGTATGAGGTGTTTTGTTTCGTTAATTGTGAAATGTTGATCTTCTCCCCACCATTGCCTAATATTACTTGAGGTTTGTAGGAATAAGAGTATCTTTATCCAAGATCTTTAGGGGATGAGCTCTCTCTAATCAATTTCTTTTTTTTCTTTAACTGAACTGGGGCCTCACCGCATTTGGGAAGCACACCTCAGTTCAGCATGTGGGTCCGCCTGGGCCGGAGCCAGGATTGATCCTCGGTCCTTGGGGCTTCAAAGCAAGCGCTTAACCCACTGAGCCATCCCAGCTTTCCCAGGGGATGAGCTCTCTGAATGAGTTTTCTGCACATATTACTAAAGCATTCTCTTTTAAATCTACATATGTATGGAGAATAATATATGTGAAGTTGCTTCATAAGCTGTAAAGCATTATATGAAAGCAACTTACAAGAGAACTATAACTAAGATCCCTTGTATAATATTTAGAAATTACAATGCAGTTTAGGAGTTAATTCATATATTTATTTACATAATTTTAGGCTATATGGTTAAGTGCTTGGTGTGTTTTATAGACGTTAATTTCTGTAGGAATATATGGGAGGGAGATGGCTTCTGGATTGGAGCGGTTGGTCTTCTAGAGCCCGGATGGATCGGGAGGGAGTCAGCTGGGGGAGGAGTAGGAATGAATAGGGAATCAAAGTGAGGGTGGCTGAGTGAGCAAAAGCTCAGTCAAGTACATAAGTTTCTTTGAGAGAAAGTGAGTAGGCCAGCCAGAGCATGAGGCTTGTGAATAAGAGCCTTTGAGTGTATGGATGGGAGTAGGGAGCGGTTGTTAGAATGGGACCAGATTGTGCAGTATGTGCACTCTGCAATAAATAGTTCAAATTACTCTTGACACTGTGGCAACCCTTTTGAGGTTTGGGGGCTGGGGAGTGACATGATGTTAGGAAGATAGATATTTACCAGTGAAATATTCTGTTGGTACTGTTCTGATAGAGATCTTCTTACAAACTCTTGTACTGTCCTTGTTTTTAAACAGTATACTTGTCCATAATTTAACTTTTGATTATTTAAGGTCATTGTGAATGCAGATTTTCAGGCAGTAATTTTGCTCTGCTATAATGCAGGAATACTGCTGGTGCTCAGAGAGCTGTCTTTAGGGATGCTTGCCTCTGCACTAAATGGTCCCAGGCTAGAGTGTGTCTCTGTGATATTTGTTGCTTTTTTAAAGTTTGTATTTATTTATTTATTTATTTATTTATTGACAGAGAGAGAGAAAGAGAGAGAGAGAGAGATACAGAGACAGAGAGAGAACTGAACTGGGGGAACTCCCCAGTTCAGCATATGGTTCCTCACGGCCGGGGCTGTGATTCGATCCTTGGTCCCCGGCGCTGCAAAGTGAGTGCTTAACCCACTGAGCCATCCTGGCTTCCCCCAAGAACTTTATTTGTTTTTATTTTTTTATGTTTTTATTTATTTTTATTTTTTGAACTGAACTGGGGCCTCACCACATTCGGGAAGCACACCCCAGTTCAGCATGTGGGTTCGCCTGGCTGGAGCCGGGATTCGATCCTCAGTCCTTGGGGCTTCAAAGCGAGCACTTAACCCACTGAGCCATCCCGACTTTCCCTATTATTATTATTATTTTTATTTTTTTTTTAAACGGTAATTTATTTTTTTTTTTTTTTACTTATTTATTTATTTTTTATTGGTTTTGACAGAGAGAGAGAGAGAGAGAGAGAGAGAGAGAGAGATACAGAGACAGAGAGAGAACTGAACTGGGGGAACTCCCCAGTTCAGCATATGGGTCCGCACCGACCGGGGCCGGGATTCGATCCTCGGTCCCCGGCGCTGCAAAGTGAGCGCTTAACCCACTGAGCCATCCCGGCTTCCCTGTTGCTTTCTACTTCATTATAAAAGTAACACATTTTCATTATATATAGAAATTTGGAGCACATAATAAAGTTGAATTTTAAAAATGTACCAGGACTGGTACTTTTTAGGTGATTGTTATCTCTTTCACACACACATGCACATGTGCAAATATATATGTTAATGCATACTTTTGTTTAATGTAGTCATTTTTTTGCAATTATGTTTTTGTCCTTTGCCATTTCACTTAACATACATAACAAGTGGGGTTTTTGCTTTTCACATTGTAAACTTTGTGTAAGTGAAATTTTTGTGGCTATATAGTAATCCATTGGATAGATTTGCCATAGGTTTGTTTTTTTGGTTTTTTTTAACCATTTCCCCATTGGTGGACATTTAGGTTTTCTCTAATTTGTATAGAAGTCTATTTACAATTGGAATTAAGCATCATAAACTTTACAGCTCTTGTTAGGAGATAATACTTGGAAGAATGTATAATATTTTATTGAAATAGAACCAGATTTGCAGGCTGGATAGCAGAGGGGTAACAGTTTACACTTGACAGGCGGTATGTGAGTGTTACCTTCGTCTGTGTACTAGCACATTTTACTGAATTTGGTACCTTAACCATGGTGTAGTTCCTTGATTTCTAGTGGAGTTTGAACATTTTAATTATATTTGTCAATTATTTGTTCCTATTTATTTGTTGGAGTGTTCTAACTACATTCAGTGTGCTATCCAGAGCAGTAAACTAGGAAGAACTGAAACTTGCCAGGGGGTATCAGATAATTAGGGTTGTGAAACTTATACTAATTTTACACAATCCAAAATTGTAGGCTCTGTCTGCACAACCTGCTAGAAGGCTTAACTATAAATAAAGTGTAAACACCATACTTTGCATTTAAAGCATATCTTTTATTCAAGACTAATAAAATTTGCTTTTGATTTATTAACACCTGCCTGTTATGAAGAAATAGGAAAAGCAGTTTTTATTGTAAGTCCAGCAAGTTACAGTAACAAAATACTCTTTCATGCTTCTATATTTTCTGATCTGCATTTTGTTAGGTTCTGGTTTTTTTATATTTTTTGTATATGGATTTTTATAGTAACAAAATAGACTGTATTTTAGCCTTGCCTTGAATAGCCAGGACTATTTCTGATAAGAACAGAGTTCCTTAAATAGGATGGGAAGTTATAGAATTTGAGAATTTAAAACTGTGGTTGAATGACCTGGTAAAGAAAATGGCAGTTTCTAAAAGTTCAAATTTGACTCTGTTTTTTCCTAGCTGAGTGAACTGGAACAGGTTACATCACCTTTTTGAGCTAAGGTATCTTCTGTATGCTACCTTATAAAATGCAGAAACTAATTCCTACCACAAAGAATTGTTCTAGGGGAAGCCAGGATGGCTCAGCGGGTTGAGCGCTCGCCTTGCAGCCTCAGGGTCAAAGGACCAAATCTCAGCCCTGGACCATGTGGACCCATATTGGGGTGTTCCCCCAGTTTGGTTCTTGTCGGAGTGAGCTTTCCATGTGGGAGACCCCCCGGTTGGCTCCCGCCCTAGACATGCTTCCCATGCGGGAGGCCCCTAGCCCAGTTCCTGCCCTGTGCAGCCCCGTGTCCATCTGTGGAGTGAAACTATATCGAAAATTACCGGTAATGATGTACAACTGTGGAGACTGCTCTGGGCCCTCCCCCTTCTCTCTGTCTCTTTCTGTCTCTCTCTCTGTCAAAAACAATACAAATAACCCTTTAAGAATTGTTCTAACTTAAGGAGTAAATGATATAAGTAGAAGCACCTGCCCAGTCACTGGTGCTCAGTGACCATGAGCATCCTTCCCACTATTCTTTCCCTCATCATTTTACAGAAATTTATTACAGGATGTGTCTCATATGTGCCTTCTTATTTTTGCCCATTTCTGCTGTGCTTTTTCTTACTGAAATGCTTTCTCTTTTAACCATCTAAGCCCAGTCTCTTCTTGTGGAAATGCTACCCATTCTTCAGAGCTCAACTCAAATACTGATTTTTTTCATGAAGCTTAGCACTTAAAAAAAAAAGTATTAAATATGAGAAAGAGGACTACACAGTAAAAAATATAAAACAGGGCTGAAAACTATAAAAAATAGTGTCGGGAGACTAAGTTTTAGGAAGGCAGAGTTCCTGAAAAGTGGTAAACTTTAAGATAAGCAGCAAAAACAAAGAATGGGTATTGGATAGCATTGCCTTAGCAACTTCTATTGGTTTGCCATATATTTTGTAAAATCTCTTAAAAATGAAAGAAGTCTAATATGAAGTACTAAGGGAGCATATGATTTCACAGTTTTCACCTGGCTTTGATTAACTCCTTGACATACAAAGATGTTGTGGATATGTCTTGTTTCTTAAGCCATTGTGAATATTGACATCTCTGAGATGGCATACAGATTTAATTTGAGGGCGGTTATAATGCAAATATTATCAAGAAATAGTTGTATATATTTAGGGTTAAAGTGTCAACTGCAGAAATAACCCCTTTAAGATGTCTGTTTTGGGGGCATTCCACTTGCCCCCTCTTGCCAGAGCTTTCCTTCTTTCAGTGGGCATTCCACTTTTGGGTGTCCCTCCCGTCTTGAGAGCTTTTTCTTTTTACAATAAACTTCCACTTAACCTTTCAAAAAAAAAAAAAAAATGTCTGTTTTGAATTTGTATGAAAGCCAAATAGTATTCAAGTGAAAACTGTGAGACTGATACTTAACAAATTAGTATGGCTGACTATTCAACAGAAGATTGACATGCAAATAAAGGTAGCTCTATTCACTGTAATGTTCTTAAATGTGCAAGACTTATATCTATATCAAGCAGTGATGAATGTGATTCAGAAGATAAAGAATGGAATTGGGAAGAAAAAGAAAATATTCCAGATATAAAAAAACATTTACCCAAATTTCTGGTATAAACACTTCAGTTTTACAAAGGCTAGGAACAAATCCTACACCTCTTCGTGTTTTGAAACAAGTACTAATTGATGATTTTTTTTTTTTTAATGATAACAAATACATACACAAGTCAAAAGATAAAGGACCAGAACTCAAAAAAGGACGAGGAGTAGTTTCCAGTAACAAGTGATGAAAGCATACCTTTTGTTATATATCATAATGTCACAAGTACAAAAATCTAAAATAGATATGTACTGGTCAAAAGCAATATTAGAGACACTGATATTTTCAAAAATTATGCTTCACAAACGTTTCTTGGTTATATCACACTTTCTTAATTTTGTGGATAATGAAACTATGTAAAGAAGACAGAATACGAAAAGTGTGAAGTACAGTCGACAACTTGAATAATAAGTTTGAACAATTACACACTCCAGATGAAGGTATCTCCCTAGACGAGTCACTGAGGAAATTCAAAGGATGGCTGGGGTACATGCACTTTATAGCAAACATGCCAGATTGGGAATCAAAGTTCACAAGTTATGTGAATCCAGAACTGTATGTTACACATGCAAATGTTAAGTTGAAAAATAAATAGCATTGTTTGCTCATAAAATTTCATTTTAATTCATATGTCAAGGGGTTAATTAAACTCAGAGGCTAGGAGGAAATTGTAGGATTTGACTTTAAGTCTGAACCACTGTCCTAGGAAAGGGATACAGATGAGAAGCTACCCACAAGACTAGAGATAGATAATTTGTGTCTTGATTTTCAAAAAGCACAAAAGAAATTTTTGAAGAAAGTACAGAATTGTAAATTTGCTCTTAGTCTCTAGGTAAAAGCATACATTAGCTTTTTACTGCGACCTCCATTTTTGCTCAGTTCAACTAATTTCATGTGTAGTTTCATTTTTTAGTCTCTTCCCTCAAACATGTCTGTTTTCCCTGCAACGAGATTCTTCTGAAGCACAGTTCCAGTCACATCCTCTCCTCTGAGGTTGTCAGGAGTGCTCCATTGACGACCGGATGGACCCACACTCCTGGGCTGTGACTAATAGGGCTGCGGCAGCGGCCCCAGCGTCAGCTTCCAAGCCCTCCGCTTCTGCCGTATCTGATCCCATGCTTCTGCTAAGGTGAATGACTTGCTGTTCTTGAGTAACTCCCAGTACACTTTCTTGCCCTCCACACAAAACTCCGCCTTTTAACTAGGGTGCCCTCTTTATCCTCTTTCATTCCTTTGAGGCCTGTCTGTACCTTTTCCTGATGCTCTCCAAACTTAATAATAGGAGAACTCTTTCTAACTATCATAGCCACTTGGAGTAGTCTTATCTTTTCATCATCATGTTTTTGGGTTTTTTTTAGGCTCCTTGGAAACAGGAATTATCTTTTGTGCCTACTTGAAAGTTTATAATCGAACATACAACTACTTTTTTAAGATTTATTTTATTGTTTTGACAGAGACAGAAGTGGGAAGGCCCAGAGCAGTCTCCATAGTTGTACTTCATCAGTTTTTGACATGGTTTTGTTCCACACAGGTGGGTGGGGGCTGAGCAGGGTGAAAACTGGGGTGGGGGCTGAGCAGCGTGAAAACTGGGCTGGGGGCCTCCTGCATGGGAGGCATACCCTGGTTCAGCTTATGGAACCACACAGGCTGTGGCCAGGATTTGATCCTCAGTCCCTGGGGCTGCAAAGTGAGCATTTAACCTGCTGAGCCATCCCAGGTTTTTTCCCCCCTATTATTTCTTATCTTTAAATGTAGCATTCCCTAAATGGCAAGAAACCATTCTCATTGCTTTTGTGAATTACTTTTTAAAGAACTTTTTTTACCTAAAGAATGCTTGTTACAGGCAATGCCATGCATATAGAATACTTTTAAAGTATTATTTTGAGATGCATGTAAAAATACACTCTAAGAAATCAAGGGACAGCTTGGTAACCTTAATTTCAGTAAGGCAGAGTAATTGTAATCTTTATAGCAAGATTTCATACAAATAGTAATACATTTGAACAGACTTGAACTAATTTTAAACTTCTGTACTGATACATTTATTTAATAGATGTGTGACGACCAGTCAAGTTCCATAAATCTTTGTCCTGTGTACTTTAAATGTGTATAAGTGTGTTAGCAGTTTACAAATGCCACCAGGTATGGAGGGAAGCTAACATGATTACAACTCAGAAAGATTTCAGGCCAAAATACTAAAGTGAAACCAACAGAAGCAATTCAAATGGAATAAATTTTTGTATTGCACAAGTCCAAAATATGGACAGGAATTTGACTTGGCATTTTTTTTATGTGAGAGCCAGTGTGTTGTTGTAAGCTTATGAGCTTACAAATAAGCAGGCGTGATTTCTCTGCTTTAAAAAGTGGGAATGCAAAATTAATTCAAGAGAATATACATGTTAGTCATGTAAAGTCATCTCTTCATTCATATTTGTTTCTGGGTGCTTGTTTTTTGTTATTGTTTCTAACTAAAACATTGCTTGGCTAGATTCCATTCATTAGGGAAGAGGTCTAGGATCATGAGTAGACTGTAAACTGTTCACAAGGGGGACACTTGGAAAGTTGTGATGGAGAGCAGATACAGAAGCCATATGTGGAGATGATCTCACTTTTAAAAAGATATTACAATGCCTATATCTACCCAATAGGAGAATGGCTTGCCTTGTGGAATAAGCCGCCCTTCCTCACATTCTTAGCAAAGTGTTTGCCTGATCATGTCTGGGACAGTACAGCAGGGTTTTTTGTAGCACTTGATGGGAGGTAAAGTAGATAGGCTCTGAGATCCCTTCTCACTCGGCAATCCTATGATACCCAGTAATTCATAGTCCTAGAGGCACATAGGTGGTTCTGTGCTTTGGGCAAGTTTTCTCAAGAGTGCAACAGAAAAAGTAGTGAGCAGAGCTGTTTTGTATTAACTTCTTTTAACATACAAACTGCTTGATCGTTGCCCTTATCTTTCTCAGGTGTTCGTAAGTTGTTTTTTTTTAAGATTTATTTTTATTGTTTTTGACAGAGAGAGAGACAGAGAGAAGGGGGAGGGCCCCGGACCATCTCCATAGTTGTACATCATTGTTTTTTCCACATAGTTTCATTCCACAGGTGGGTGCGGGGCTGCACAGGGCAGGAACTGGGCCAGGGTCTCACCCCAGTGAAAACTGAACTGAGGGCACACCCCAGTTCAGCATATGGGTCCACATGGGCCAGGGCCGGGATTCAATCCTCAGTCCCTGGGGCTGCAAAGTGAGCGCTTAACCCACTGAGCCATCCCAGCTTCCCAGATGTTTGTAAGTTTTAAATAGAATATCGAGTCAGGATAGGAGTCAGGATAGCTTTCTCACATTGGAATTTGAGGTATAGGGTTATTTATGTTCAATGTTTTAATAGCCTTCTAGATGACAAACTTTGTTTAGAAAAGCTTTTTATCACCTGGCAAGCAGTGTGTAATAATGTTGAGTATGGTTTACAGCAGGGCCATTCTTCCATGTCAGTGGACTCCACACTTACATTACGAAGTTCTGTCAGTAAAACAATTCTTGACTATATACTACTAATGCATTTGTAAATTATATGCATGTACTTCTATTGTAATTATAAGTCTGTCATAAAAATAGACATTAAAGGAGGATGGGGTGAAAAGACATCCTGATACTTTCTTCCCACGTCCCAGTAGGTCATCTTGCATTAGCACCTGGAACACATACATGCACCTTACTTTGGCACAGAACTTGGGACCTTAGTTTCCCAAGTGCTTTTAAGGTAAAGAGTTTCTAGCAACTTATGGATGTATAGATCTATGTAAGTCAGTAAAAGCAAATAAAATGTATACAGCTCCATGGTGTGTTTGAAACATTCTGCAAAACATGTAAAAAGTATAAGGTACAGTATGTCCTTAGAAAACATACTATAGACTGGTAAAGAGTGTGTGGCAACATTTTTTCAGTATTTAGCACATATACCTTGGAATATGATCCTGGGACTTAAGAGAACTCAGAACTGAAGAAACATTTGCATTAATAAAGGTGATCTTTGAAACCTTAGAAATAGACGCTATGTCTACGGCAAAGAGTCAAAAAGAACAGTGAGTAGAAAACTTGGAAAGCCCTCCTTGTTGCAGGATGAGAGAGGAGCCAGGAAGAGTAAGGGTACTGGAAAGAGGCGCTGAAGGGATGAGAAGAGTAGCAGGACAACATGGGCTCCAGAAGACCCAAGAGAAGAGCCAGCAAAGGCTGGGCAGTCGGGTCCGCGAGCTGCCAATCATTCATGAGTGTCTGCTTTGTGCCAGTAGGCAGGTTAAACATTCTCAGCTGCTGTGCTCATCATACCAGATGCTTCCCTGAGGTCAAGGGAGTGTGGTTTCAGGAAAACAGAAGGGGTGGAGGCGAGGTAGCAGAAAAGGAGCAGAGGTGGACCAGTGACGGGAAGTAAGGGAATGTCACATGGCAAGTGTCCATACCTGCAGTCAGGGCTTCCTTCTGAGCACTGATGCCCAGAGACACCTGTTTGTAGATTGGCAGGAGAAGTGCTAACCCCTTAAAATGTACTGGGAAGGTCTTAATCTTTTAGGTACAATAAGCTTAACTTATACTTAAAATGTTGATGTGAAATACTTGACATGATTATGCCATATTTAGGCATAGCATCTTAACCTTGCTCTTTAATGTTTTAGTCCTCTGTGATATGTAAAAAAATGATATTTTATATGTAAAATTTACTATTCATTATTGATAGCATAAAAATAGAGCATGTTTTTTGATATGTAAAATTTACTGTCTTTTATTGGTAGCATAAAAATAGAGCATCCCTTGAGTTACTCACTGTTGGTTGGACAGGTAAATTCTGAATTTGTGATAACCTTTCTAGCCAACAGTTGAAATCCTGAGATTCATTTTAAGTCAAAAAATGTCGTGTTTATTTTCTTGAAAGAATTCCTAGAAGTGAGATTTCTAGGCTGAAGTTAGCACATGCTTTCACACTGGCTGTCCTTTGACATATAGTACAGGGCCACATGTCCAACATGTTTTGTGTGGGAGCCGTTGAGAAACTCTTGGTAGCGCTGTGAGGAAGAATTTTTTTAAGTGTGTTAAAAGTGCTTTTGTCATGTGGAAAGCCATGTGAGGGGCAGTGAATCTCCGGGGTGCTATATAGTGTTCTAGTGTGTGGTTTCCAGCTGTGAAAAGCAAATTAATGATCCTTTTAAAGTACCAAAGTCTATAGACTGTTTTATGAATTAGAATGGATTTAGTCTCCCACAAGAGCACTACTTAGTGGCATTTCAGGGGGCTTTCTCCAAAAAGAGAGAAGGAGCTCAGAAGTCAAGAATCGCATGTATGGCCGTAGATACACCTGCCTGTTTGTCATACATGTGAATGTCAAATGGCATATGTGTCCGAGAAGAAAAAAATATTTAGAGTCACTGATGTAGAGGAAATAGCACAGGCTTCTCAGCCAGATAAACCTTGGCTCACATCCATCACTGCTATGTAGAACCAGAGTGACCTGAGTAGTGAACATACTTCACATCCCTGAATCACACTGTGCTCATCTCTGAAGGACAACCACCTCCTGCTTTACTGAGTAGCCGTGAGCAGTTAGCACGTGGTGCCTGCTCATGGTAGAAATTAAAACCCAACCCAGCGGCTCTTCTTGGCCATCGAAAAGGTAGCAGTCCCCGAAAAAGGTGGTTGTGCAAATAGTTGCTGGACCAGGGTGTCCAGTGTGGATAGGTGCCAGGTGTTCAAATGTTTGATGTTTTATATTTTGAATAAATATTGGGAAATGCCTTTCTTAACTCTTAAATGCTTTGGAACTTTTCTTCAGTTATCTTTCTCTTTACTAGTCTTGTTGGGATAGTTAGTTTTTAATTATAGAACTAATTCATGCTTCATGGTCAATACAAATGTAGAATAAGGAGTTGTTCTTTTTCCATCCATGTTGTGGAACTGATTTTCCTTTTGCTTGGTTTTGATTGGTTTCTTGATTTTGGGGCTTATTAGTTTGGGTTTGGGTTTTTTTAATTCAAAATGGCACTATTTTTAAATGATTGTTTGCATTGTCTAAAGGGGAAAATTTCTATGAGCAGTAAGCTGACAAAGTCTGCTCCTGAATTCAGTTGGGCCTCTGTTCCTTAAAACCCCTGAAAAGCTCTTAACTACAAAGCTCAACAACTCAGTATGAACTCAGATTTTTAACTGGCTTGTGTTATGAAAAAGGCCCTAATAAGAGAGCCTGCTGCTAGGAGGAAGTGCCACAGCTCATGGTATATGCAGAAGCTCTGTGTGCGTAAGGCCTGCAGCTGGAGATCACAGCTCAACCTCCCAACTCCATTTCCGTAAATGATGTTTGACTACATGGCCATAGAAAGCGAGGTTTACTATTTACTGCTATTTTTGTTAAGTTCTTGGAAAGTCCAAGTACAGGTCTAAGAGAATAAATTTACCTGTTGTAGGATTGTTGTGACTGTCATTAGATCCCTGGGAAAAGATAGATTGAAAAGAAAAGTTAAGAGTTTCAAAGAAATTAATGTTAATGTACTGTGGAGGCACAAAAATAATTCTTTTCCCACCTTTCTGAGTTCTTCTGTCTGGGCTATTAATCCAATTAACTGACAGATTAATAGGAGAAAATGTCCAAAACTTACTATAGATGTACATGCATGGGTGCCATAAGAATGTGAAACCCGGAGATGCGTTGGGAAGTTGAGGTTTGAGGTTTATGTTGCCATTTTGGACAAAGGAGAAGAGGGGCAGAGGTCTGGAATTTCAAAGAGAAACATGTAATTCATAAGTAGATGAGAATGTGTAAACAAGTTCTTGCTGGGCCACCCAGAAACGGGGGGGGGGGGGGGGGGGCAAAGAATAAAGTTTAACAAGCAAGCTTTGCTGGATTTCTCCCTGTCTGCCTTCTTTTAGTTTATATTCTTTGTTGTTGTTTTTGTTTTTGTTTTTGTTTTAAGATTTCATTTATTGTTTTTGACAGAGAGAGACAGAGAGACGGAAAGAAGTGGGAGGGCCCAGAGCAGTCTTCATAGTTGTATGTCATCAGTTTTCAACATAGTTTTGTTCCACACAGGTGGGTGGGGGGGCACACAGAGTGGGAACTGGTCAGGGGGCTTCCCATATGGGAGACACACCCCCTGAAGCCAGGGGCCAAACTGGGGAGGGGGCGAGAACCGAACTGGGGGCCTCCCACATGAGAGGCACACCCCAGTACAACACATGGGTCTGCATGGGGTGGGACCATGATTTGATCCTCGGTCCCCAAGGCTGCATGCAAAGCGAGAGCATAACTCACTGAGCCATCCTGCCTTCCCCTTTTTAGTTTATATTCTGATGCTAAGGTGATGCTCCCCTCTTTTAAGCAGGTTTTTCTATCTGAGTTATTTTACAGGTAAAGGGGAAGAGTCAAATGTTATGAATTTTTTGTTTTTTCATAACCAGCTTAAAATCAGTATTCCAAAAGGCTTGTTTTGGGGTGGGAAAACATTGGTCCCCTCACCACCAAGACAGTGAAGTGACCCTTAAGTCAAAATACATATTTGCCCTCATCATATTCTAAACTAGTTCTTCATTAAAATATTTTTCTCTAAAATAAAGAAAAAGTTTAGTGGCAAACATTTCCATTTACAGGTTTGAAAGTTGTCTGTGCCCAATTAACCTGTGTCCAGAGCTGACTTTTAGCCGTGCCCACCCGTATAGCCCTGCCACTTACCATGTTGAAACATTTCTGCCCTGTCTGGAGTCACTACCAGCCTGACCACCCATAGTGATGCCCACTGCCTCAGCCACCCTGTCCCTCTGCCACACCAGCCTCTGAGTAATCCAGCAACCAAAGGGGTGGCCAGGGGGGACTTGTTGGGCCTGTGCCAGTACTCTGGGCTACGTAGTCTCATTAGCTTATGCCCTACTAGTTGTTATATATAATAATACCGTAATTTGAATGCTTTTTCTGTGTCAACAGTAGCTGAATGGCATGGCAGCGATTAATCCAAAAGCTTACATTTTGGCAGCGTTTTTCATAATACTGAACACAAGAGTGTGATGCATGTTTTAAGTGGCCAAATGCAAAACTGCTGGAAACACCAAACCTCAGAAAACATCATATGCTCCCCTCACTCTCTTAACTCTCCTGCATTATCCTACCATCACTGTCTCTCTCTCACACACATTTTCTTCTGTTGCAGTCTCAGAGGACACTGCCCCGTTTTGTTTTGCCCTTCTCTCCTTGGACCTTGAAGGGGCTACCTCAAATCATTTAGAGTCAATGTCAACAGAAAGCTGTCAACGGCAAGATCACCATCAGTGTTGATATTACTGAGCCACTGTGCTAACACTAAGAACCACTTAACTTGACTCTTGAATAACGCAAGGGTTAGGGACACCCACCTGCCTCGCCGTGAACACTGTGCAATGAAGTCAGCCCTCCACAGACGCAGATTCCCAGCCACTCATTGAAAATTTACTATTTTTTTAAGGAAAAGTATAATAGCAGTTCTGCCCTATGATTACTACTTCTAGCAGATGTTTTATTGACCTTTCATTTGTCTTCCAAAGGTGTACCCATCTATTTAAGTTCTTGTTTTGTGGGGAGTGATTGTTATTGTCATTTGAGATGAAGCAGTGTGTGTGAGAATCTAGACCAGGTGCTCTGAACTCCCGGGTTTGAGTTTTGGCTCAGCTTCTTACCTGTGTGACGTGAGGTAAGTCACTCCACCTAGCCAGCCCACAGTTTCATCATGGGTAGTGTAGTGATGAACATGTTACCTCTTAAATGTGAGTAAAGCTCTAGTTAAGAGCTTAGAGCAGGGTGTTCAATAGATGTTAACCCAACACAATAAGCAGCCTGATTTTCTGGCCCTGGCAGATAAGCCGCTTGACTGTTGGTATCTCAGTTGTTGGAGAGGGCCAAGAGACCTTGGGAAGCTCACTTGATCCTTCTGAGTTTCAGTAAAATAAAGGTAATGTCTACCTCCCATGGTTGTTTTGAGGCTTAAAGGAGATAATGCAAAAGCACCTAGGGGCAATTTGCTCAACAAATAATTATTGAGTGCCTTTATTGATACAACAGTGCACAAAATAAGCAGTTTTGGTGTTCATGAGGCTTACACAAAGTATAAGGTGACCAGATGTCCCACCTTTGGCAGGACAGTCCCGATTTTTAACAATTTGTCCCGCGTCCCGCGGCGTTTTAAAAAGTCCCAATTTTTGGAAAGAATGCACGACAAGCTAGGGAACGGCGGGAGGTAGACCAAATTTTTAATCAAGAACCCCCTCCCCCCTGGTCAATGGTGTCCCACTTTACCAATGTTAAAATCTGGTCACCTTAGACTAAGTAAATACTGATTTTTCAATCAGAGAAGGTGCAGAATGCCACATATACAAGTTATAAAAGCTCATGAAGAGGGATGCTGGGATAGCTCAGCTGCTGAGTGCTTGCCTCAGGGCAAGTGCTCACAATTGCAGGGTCTGGGTTTCGATTCCTGGCTCTGGCCCATTCAAATCCATATGCTGAACTGTGGCACAACTGGTAACAGCTGAGACCCGCAGCAAAGATTCTCACCTTCCCTGCAGGAGGCCCCCAGTTCTGTTCCTGCCCTGTGCAGCCCCACAATCACCTGTATGGAGTGAAACTATGTCACAACTAATGACATACAACTGTGGAGACTGCTCTGGGCCCTCCCCCTTCTCTCTCCCCCTCTCTCCTATCAAACAATAAATCTTTTTTTTTTTTTTTTTTTTTTTAATTGTTTTTTTGACAGAGAGAGAGAGAGATACAGAGACAGAGAGAGAACTGAACTGGGGGAGCTCCCAGTTCAGCACATGGGTCCGCACGGGCCGGGGCCGGGATTCGATCCCCGGTCCCTGGTGCTGCAAAGTGAGCGCTTAACCCACTGAGCCATCCCGGCTTCCCTAAACAATAAATCTTAACAAAAAGAAAGAAAGGCTCATGAAGAGACCAGGTTTTAGTCATAAAATTAATGAAGCATTAGTCACCAGCAGCAACAAAGATTATGTCCCTAGTATGAAACAAGTGGCAGTATTGGTGACTGTCTTTGAGGAACATACAGATGCTGTTCCGGAGCCCAGGCCTGAGTTGGTGCCTGACTCAGCCATGGCTGCCAGGGGTCGCCCATGCTGCTAGCTCCTGTGGGAGCCAATGTGAAGTGAAACCTGGAATGTATCCTAGTGACCTGGAGCCTTGGGTGTCAGGACAAAGGCCCAGGGGCACTGGCGGCACTTTCTAGTCTCTCCTAGTTGAGATTAAAGAGGTATAAGTTAACAGTTGCTTTATGCATAACATCACCTAACAGTTTGTTTTTCTGGACCATACTTTCTAGTATTAATATTTCAGAGTTCTAAAGGGGCCCCGGGAAGCTGATGCCCAAGTAGTATTGAAAGTACAACAGGTCATACTTCACAGGGAACCACCTGTGAAGGAGAAAAGGGGAGAGAGCAGGGAGAGGGTCGGAAAGTCTTCAGACCACCGGGAAGTTCTCACACTGAAGACAGGAAGAACTGGGGAGAAAACGTCTCAGATTGTGGTGCCGTTCTGGGAAAGCCCTTCCAGGCCTATGGAGTGGGCCCAAGCCAGGGTGGCCCAGGAGAGGACTCCTGCGCAGGGCACGGATGGGCCGGCACCACCCCCGCTGGGCCGTCTGGTGGCAAGCAGCGCTGGGAGCCAGGCAGAGAGCTTGCCCTCAGCATGAACGCTGGTGGACATCCAAAGGAGCAGCACCTGGGGCTGTTGGTGAGCTAGGCTTCCCACAGCAGGTTGTTTTAAAGGAGCTTTGAACTGCACGCTCCCTGGGTGCTGCAGACCCTAACTTGCATCACTTTTGTGGGGAAATGTGGCATATGAAGGTAGGCCCTTAGGAATCCCGTAGGGAAAAGGACCTACATCTAGATCAAGCTTGTCCAACCTGCAGCCCGGGCTAGGATGGCTTTGAATGCAGCCCAACACAAATTTATAAACTTTCTTAAAACATGAGATTCCTTTTTTATGAACATTTTTTTTTTTAGCTTATCAGCTATCATTAGTGTTTATGTGTTTTATGTGTGGCTCATGACAATTCTTCCAATGTGTCCCAGGAAAACCAAAAGATTGTACACTCCTGATCTTGATTATTGTTCAGTATTGATTATTTATGTGCCAGGCACTGCGGATGCAGCCCTGAGCATGATAGGAGGCCCCTGCCTTCATGCACAGTGTCGTCGCTGGGTAGACAGGAGGGTGCCATGAAAGAGTGTCATGGGTGTGTCCTCCTCTGGATGCAATGGTCATTGAATCCCTTTCCAGTGACCAGGGAACCTGGACTTTATAGGCCCAGGTAACAGCCAGTACAGAGGCCCCGAGGCAGGAAAGCGGTTAGCCTGTTGTAAGAGTGGAAAGGGCCTACATGCTGGAGTGAAGGGAACAGTCCAGGGACAGGGTGAGAGGTAAGCAGGAGCCAGACAAGGCAAGGCTTTGCCAGCTGCGGAGACTTCATTCTAAATGCAGTGGGAACTAAAGATGCTCTGAGCAGCGGGGTAATGGGCCTGGTTTACATTTTGTGTAGAGCACTCCTCCTGTGGTGTGGCAGATCATTTGGGAGTGTAATGGGAGGCAGATGAGGAGAAACTAACAGTAACCCAAGCAAAAGACACTGGAGGCCTGGATCTGGCTAGTGGCAGTAGAGAAGTGGACCGAGTTCAAAGATATTTGAGAGGTAGAACGAACTGGACCTGCTGATGGCTTCTCTATGTATGAAAGAAAAAAGATGACTGTCAGATTTGTGGCTCACTCAGCAGGGTTGATAGTGACACCATATACTGAGATGGTAGAGAAGATGGGAGAAGAAACCAACTAGGGAGTAAGAATTCAGTTCTGGACCTATTCCAGATGCCCATTAGCCAATTGGCAATGTCAAGTGCATTGTACAGGAAGCATTTATGTCCAGGGACGTATGTGATTCTGGGGAAGACGGGCTGGAGACATAAATTCCAGAGTTATCAACATGTGGAAAGCATTTACAGCCATTGGATTGGATATAATCACTGAGATAGAAAAGAGGGTCCAAACCCAAGCCCCGAGGAACCTCAATATTCAGAAATTAAAGAGGAGGAAGAGGCAGGAAAGGAGGAAGAACCAGGGAGAAGGGGGCTAGGCAGCAGAGAGAAGGGGGCTTCAGGGAGGGAGTGCTCACTACTGAATGTCTGAGAGGCGAGGGCCAGGAAGACGGAGCTGGAGAACTCTCAGCAACATGGGCAATCTGAATATGATCGTTTGCAAGTTAGGGGTGAGGACAGAAGCCAAATTATTGGGTTAAAGAAGGAATGGGAGATGGGAAAGTAGAAACTGCAAGTGTAGACCTCCATTTGGAGAGTTTGTTATGAAAGGGAACTAAAATGGGTCATTGAAGGCCAATGCAGAGTCCAGGGCATCTTAAATTTTCATGTATTTGTTTTCAGGTAGAAGTTGTAAAAACCACTGGCACTCATAGTCTTTCTCTCACTTTGCTGGTCTTAGACTGTCCAACAAGAAGGGAGAACAAAAGCTGCCCTGGCTACTGGCTCAGCAGGGAGGCCGCTGGGTCAGGGCAGCCAGGGCTCCTGGGCCCCCGAGGAACTCCGACAGGTTTGTGTCAGCCCTTGGCACTCGGTCCTGAGTGGTGTCACTCAGACGTCTCTGACCTAGCTCAGAGAGCATGAATCCAAAGACCCACTGAGAATGCTGACTGACACCCTAATGGGACCAGCCTCTGAGGAATGCAGTAAGAGCGCTGAAACTGTAGGCCGCTTGCTCCCACCTCAGCAAATGAGAGCAGCAACTGCAGAAGGACTGAAACAAGCAACAGGTCTTTTCTGGGATCCAGCAACGCCCCATGCTACCCGCTGCAGGGCAGAAAACACTGAAGATGGGATGCCGGGACAACTTAGCAGTTAAGCACTTGCCTCCCAATCATGAGGTCCAGGGTTCAATTCCCAGTCCCACCCGTGCAAATTCACATGCTGAACTGCGGTGCAACTGGTAATCGCCAGAATGGCACAGTGGTGAAGGTTCTCCCATGTGGGTGGCCCTCCGTTTGGTTCCTACCCCATGTGGCTCCACATCACCTGTGTGGAATGAAACCACGTCACAACTAATGGTGTACAACTATGGAGACTGCTCTGCCCCACCCGCCTCTCACCTCTTAAACAATAAAATAAATCTTAAAAAAAAAAAAAACGAAAAGAAAACATTGCAGATCAACAACACAAAATGTCATGAGCCAAAAATCATCTGTAATTTCTTTTGTAAAGGTTTCCCAACCCCTTGATTACCTCTAGCAAGCAGATGACCTGGGGAACAACTGTCACGCTGGAATGATAGACTCCAAGAAAGGACCAGAATTCACCCTGTGAAGATCAAGAGCAGTGTGCTTGTCAGAGATAGATTCAGTAACTTCACCAAGAAGGCTTTAAGCTGAAATTCAAAAGGGAGGGGAAATTGGTGAAACTGTAATTCTTGGTATTCATAAGAAAATGTGTGAGACATGGAGCAATTGGAGAACTCTTAATTTGCATGAAAAAATGGGAAAGGATAAGGAATAATGTTCAGAAAGTCCTCACTCATGTTGTCCTCATGTCATCGATAGGTTCTGGGACTTAAAACAAAATGATGACTGGTAACAAAATCAATTTTACCAAAGGCTAATTGATACAAATGAGTTCATTTCCTACGGCATCAACGTTATAACAAAATGACATTATTGAAAGACCTGCTGGATCTGATTTCAACTTAGGAGATTGTGAGTATTAAGCAAAGGAAATTTGAGATGTTAACACCTGGAAGAAATATGTATTTCCCAGCTACCCCTGAAACATGGGGCTCAGGACTAGAATATGAACACTGATATAAGAGATGGAAGAGGAGCAATATGTGCCCAAATGTTACAAAAGTACATGGGGAACCAGAAACCTGCACAAAGCAGCAGGATGGAGAATGTTTGGATAGAGATGAAAGGAGAGAGAATCAGAAATGTTTTTACCTTGGAGGTAGTTTGAAATTCAGGGGCCAGCGGCCATTACCAGCATCTGCGGGCCATGGTTTCCTAATCTTGATTCCAAAGAGAAGCAAGATGTAGTAAAAATAAGAATGTATTTTAGTTCTCTGAGCCTTTACTAGAATGTTCACTCTGCTAAAAGAGTGCATTTGGTAGATTTTTGATGTGTTGACAGTTTTATCTCTGAGGAAATGAATGAAAAATGAAGGTTAACTATCTAGATCTGCTTCTCACCAAGTAGGGAAGTGTATCACTATTGTAGTTTACAATTTCGTGTAGAGAAGGTATTGAAACTAACAGTGAAAAAGTGGTGGAAAAACTCAAAAAAGAGCAAAAGTTGTGCCCAGGTTCCAGTGGGAGAGACTGGGTAGGCAGGGAGCTCACTCTGGGGTGGGATGGAGGCCAGTCTGGGGTTGAGAAGACTTCACTTTCATGAGATGTAATGCCAATCGTTTAGAAAACTATAGGTAGGATTTCATGGCCAGAAACCAAAAGGGACTATGGTGCAAGACAGATGGAGCCCTAAAAAAGGTGTCCAAGTCATGTAATCACATGGTTGACATGAAAAGGAAGTCACTCAGGTACCTCAAAGACCCTGTGACATGATGGAGCGCTAGTGGACATGAGGAGCCGGGAGGGCACCTGACGTAGCATAAACTGGTGGCAAGTAGCAGAAAGGCTGAAGCCAACTGACTGAGGCTTTATGACTAGGTCTAGTCAGTACAGCCACTTCTCACTTAGCGACCTACCCATTTAGCAACTGCTGGGACTTAGGACCAGTTGATGATCTCGGGGGAATCCCCTCTCGCAATCTGTGTGCGTCTCGGGAATCCCTTTTCTCAGTCTTTGCCTCATTCCCGCAGTTGGTTAGTATTCACTACACAAAGTGTTCTCAATCAAGCAAGACCACATATTTCATATACAAGTATGGTGTCACGTGATACCTATTGAAAAACACCTACCCTATGGTGCCACAACCCACCACAAGACAACCACCTCTAGGATCCTTTGACCTAGTCATAGGACCAGAACTCAGTTGCTATGTAAGGGGTGTCTGTACTTAGAGATTGTGTTAAACGTTAAGTCAGAAGAGTGATTAAAGACAACGGCTAACAAGAAATAGTAGAACGCCATATTGGGGAGGGGTTGGTAAGAAAGAGCCCAGGAATGATGAAGACTGTCCAAGAAAACATGGTTTTGTCAGCATCTGTTTCTCTGCGCCAGGACGAGGCTTTTCCTTTTGGATCTTTTGGCGAATGGCCTACCTGAACTCGGAGGCAGCCCTAGTATGTTGGGTGCTCACCTGTTCACACCTAACACTGAAAAGCTCTACTTCGAATGCACTAAACTGTGTTCAAGGTGTAGTTCCATGTGTTACCAGGTTGTGTATGCCATTGGCTAAGGCTATGAGCTTTGCTGCAGCCTAACTTATGGGACAACAGGCAAGATTTCCTGTGGAATAAGACCTTTAAAAAAAAAGTGGGGAAAGCTGGGATGGCTCAGGGGGTAAAGCGCTCACTTTGAAGCCCCGAGGACCGAGGATTGAATCCTGGCCCCGGCCCATGCGGACCCACATGCTGAACAAGGGATGTGCCCCCAGTTCAGTTCTTGCCGGGGCCTATGTGGGAGACTCCCAGCCCAGTTCCTGCCCTGCGCAGCCCTGTGTCCACCTGTGGAGTGAAACTATATGGAAAACTAATGTCAACTATGGAAACTGCTCTGGGCCCTCCCCCTTCTCTTTGTCTCTCTCTCTCTGTGTTTCTCTCTGTCAAAAATCAATAAAATAAATCTTAAAAAATAAAAATAAAAAAGTTATACTTGTTTAATGGTTAGCTTTGCAGTGATTCTCACATTAGAAAAATATAAGATGCCGAGGCTCCACCCTCAGACCAATTAAATCAAGATCTCTAGGGTAGGGCCCAGGCATGGTTTGGGTTTTTTGTTTTTTCTGTTTTGTTTTAAGATTTCTAAGTGGACCTGATGTGTAGCCAGAGTGGAGAGCTGCTGCTGGTTAAATGTTAGAAAAGTATAATGCTTTTTAAAAGGCTCTATTCTACATGATACCTATTTATTTACAAATCAGAAACTAACTCCTTTCCATTTCTTGTCCATCATAGCTAGTGCTCTCAAAATTAGAAAGGATGAAACAAACATGGTTAAAAGAGAACACTATATATAGGTAGCTGTACAAAGTATATGTATGTCTCTAGGCCCTAAAAACGTCCTTTTAGGGCAATGAAAAGACTTGCAGATATAACGGAATAACTCCTAAGTTCTTACAGCTTTGGAGAAATGAGAGTGGCCAAAGGACAGGGATCAAGCAAATGTCCCAAAGGTGGCCATGCACAACACAAGTCAATAAGTTTGAAGCTGTTTCCTGGAAAAATTACAGAATGCCTAATTTTTGTTTGTTTGTTTGTTTTTGAAAGAGAGAGAGAGATACAGAGACAGAGAGAGAACTGGACTGGGGGAACTCCCCAGCTCAGCACACGGGTCCGCAAGGGCCAGGGCCGGGATTCGATCCTCGATCCTTGGTCCCTGGTGCTGCAAAGTGAGCGCTCAACCCACTGAGCCATCCTGGCTTCCCCAGAATGCCTAATTTTAAAAGTCAATTTGTGAAACTGTATAGAGGAAGCAGTGAAGAAGGGTAGATCAGGGGGTGCAGGTGACAAAAATTATGGCTACATCTATCATCACACAGAACATCCTCACATCCTATGATGGAGCCTGAGTTATTACTCAGTTTATGTAGATTTATATTCAGAGAGCCATCTAGTCCTCTTTCTAGTTCTAAGATTTTTTGAAAGCTGTAGTTGTGAACCTCTTTATTATGTGGGTGAATTATAATTTAAAGAATATTGCGGGGAAGCCGGGATGGCTCAGTGGGTTAAGAGCTCACTTTGCAGCCCCTGGGACCGAGGATCGAATCCCGGTCCCGGCACGTGCAGACCCATATGCTGAACTGGGGTGTACCCCCAGTTCGGTTCTCACCGGGGAGAGACCGCAGCCCAGTTCCTGCCCTGTGCAGCCCTGCTCACCTGTGGAATGAAATTGTGTGGAAGAATCGATGATGTGCAACTATGGAGACTGTTCTGGGTCCTCCCCCTTCTCTCTGTCTCTGTATCTCTCTCTCTCTGTCAAAAACAATAAAAATAATCTTTAAAAAAAAAAGAGTATTGCCCAAGTGAAGTTATACTCCAACCTAGTGATACATATAATATATAATATAGTATAATATATATAATATAATATATAGTGCACAATAGCCTAATACAGATTCTTCTACATTCCTCCTTTCCAAAGCCTCTCCCTCTCTGTAAAACCCTATATAACAAACTTGGTTTTGGCTTGTTGGTCTCTTAGTCCAACCTCAGCTGTTGTTTTTCAGCTTTAACTCTGGCAACTCACTTGTGCTCAGTTTTTACCCAGATCATAGAAAATCATTTTCACAAGAGCTGAACTGATTTTCATTCCCCTGTAGATGTCCAAGGCCCGATCTACTGCTACACAGTTCACAACCACATTCTGTGTGTCTGTACAAGTTCACCAGCTCCTATGAACCAGACTCCAAGTGCATTCTGCAGACATAGCTAAAGACAGCGTTTGAAGTGATCAGCTTCCCACAGAATCCCCTGTGAAAAACCTATTCTTATTCCTTACTAAGCCCAGTTTTCCAATTATGTGAATTTTCTGGAATACTTTTGGAGAAAACCAAGTTGACTAAAGAACTGCTGGGTCCTTAAAAAATGTCTTTGCCCCAGATGTAGACAAAGTTAAATTTATTCTCTGCATATACTCATAAATCAACAGAGTAAGAGGGTAACATTGGGCCAAGAAGGTGCATTTGTTGGAGTTTTGGTTCAGCGCCATCTAACAGACCCACAGTATTAATGGCTTAAACAATATCAAGTCTATTTCTCTTTGACCTAATAGTCTGCAGGTCTGCTCCTGAGGACTAGTACAGGTGGCTGCATGGTGTCAGGACACCAGGTTCCTCTTGTCTTCCTGCTTTATTGTCCCTATGAAATGGCTCTCACTTGCATGGTACAGATGGCTCAATGGAGCCACATCGGGGCAGGAGAGGGGGAACGTGGCCCGTCCCCAGAAGCTGCACCCAGCGCTCCCCTCCACACACACACACACAAACACGCGTGCGCGCACACACCTTGTGGCTGGGAAATGTTGTCTTTATTTTGGGCAACCAGTAAAAGACAGATTCTCTTGAGAGAAGAGAACAGATATTGGGGAACAAAAAGTAGTCTCTTCAACCTATCCCTGCACATTTCAGAAGGGGAGTGGGCAGGCCAGGGAGGAATCGTTATCTCATCCAAAGAATGACATCTGGCTAACGGTGTCTCAGTCACCATCAAAGGCTTGTGCCCACCCTGGTTTTCCCTTACAGGACATCAGTTGGGCTGGAGGGGACACGCTGTCACCCAGGTAAGCTTCTGAGGAGGCTGAGCCCTGGTGTGTGCCGTGGCCTTGAGGTTCGAAGAGTTACTGCCCCACCCCCAGTCAGAGCTGGCTGGTCAGAGCTGGCCGGTCAGAGCCTCATGAGGACATCACAAGACTGCAGATGAGACTCTGGGCTGGCAGAGACATCAGAGACTAAGGAGAAGATTCTCCCAGCAGCTAAGCTAAGTAGAAGGAGAAGCCTGTTTCCCACATGTGCCTCTTCAATATGCACGCATTCTGCTGTCTTGTCATTACATGCCTCCCTTGTCACCAACGCATTCTCCAATTCCTGGCTGTTTTGCTTACACCTTTAGCTTTAGTGCTCCTCCCTTTTATTCCTCCAGCTGCTAAAAACAATTTGCTCCAGCATCTGAACAAATCCACATGAACTCCCTTCCACCACCCCCACCTCTGTTTTCTTTTTTTAAACAAAGAGAATGCTGCTCAGTTACCAAAAAGTAGACAAATAAAGCCAGAGGCGACTCTGTCCTTTCAATCTGCATGGCAGATCTAAAATCGCACATGCTTTTTCTACCTGCGTGGAACTTTAATTAGTTAAGTGCGAGGCCTGTGCCAAGCAGCACACCGTATGGACGTCACGCTCTGCAGAGCAGGTTCCCCCTTAACAATGCGGTTTCCAACTGCAAGCTGCCTGCAGTTTGATCCTGACAGTGTGTGCTATTAGATAACAGCTCCCTCCTGGTCCTTTCCAGGCTGCTAGTGTCACTCATGACAGACAGGCTCCGCCCATAACAGGAAGGCGCTGTTTGATGTGGTTTTTTGTGTGTGATTTACAAAACATTTCACATGCATTGTCTCACATCAAGCCTCCCACGCTAGTAGTAAAAAATAATATCACCTCCATTTTGGTGACTGAAAAAATCTGGGAAGGAAGGATTAAATGACCGAGAATTAACTAAAACTGGATCCAATCTCCATGTTGCAAATATTAAGATGTTAAAGAACTGTCTGCTGTTAAAAGAGAATGAACATCTATTTTTTTACCAATGTGCTAAATGATTTTTCTTCTTGCTGCAGTCCAAGATTGTCCTAAACTTTGATGATTTGATGGAATTATTTTTCACAATCCTCTAAGTCAGTCTTTGACATTTTTCTGTGCCTCTGAGTCTTGTTTTCCTCTGAGGTAAGGATGGCAAGCACCAGTCTCTTACACAGAATCTTTACATCGTATGTTTTAGTTCTCGACCTGAAAATGTGTAATGCCACTTACGATCTACTACCATAAAGGAAAACAGTCTCGCATTTCTGCTACTAAAAATGAAATGCCTAAGATTAAAGGAACTATTTATAAATATTGCTTACCCAGAAGCCTTCTGAATATTTCATTTCTAATGGAAATGCTGAATGTTTTTAAGCAACATTATCCATTACCAAACAATTTGAAAAGAAAAGAAAAATCCTTCAAGGCTGCTTTTTTGTAGGAAGAAGCTAGTTTTCAAAAAAAGTACTGTTACCCGTTTATAAGACTGCTAGAAAATGGATTCTACATTAAAAATAGCTCAGAGTACAATCATTTTAAAGATGTTTTAGGATGAGAGTAAATGTTCAGTATTTTTTTTTAAAGATTTATTTTATTGTTTTGACAGAGACAGAGAGGGACAGAGAGAAGGGGAGGGCCCAGAGCAGTCTCCATAGTTGTACTAATCAGTTTTCCACATGGTCTCATTCCACACAGGTGGGCAGGGACTGCGTAGGGCAGGAGCTGGGCTGGGGGCCTACAGCATGGGGAGCACACCCCCTCAAGCCAGGGGCCAATTGGGGGGCGAGGACTAAACTGGGCGCTTCCCACTTGGGAAGTACACCACAGTTCAGCATATGGGTCTGCACGGACCGGGACCAGGATTCGATCCTTGGTCCCTGGGGTTGCAAAGTGAGTGCTTAACCTGCTGAGCTATCCCGGCTTCCCCAAATGTTCAGTATTTTAAACATGTAGTGGCATGTGTCTGGTTGAGCTTTTTAAATAAAAATCACAAGTTTTATAAAATCTATGAAACTTTGAAACTGTGTCATTTATAATGTAAAATTAATGCATTTGAAATTCAGTGGTTGACTCATAGCTCCCACATTGATATTCAGTTCTCTTTAGCTCATATGTTATTTAAAAATTAGTGATATCAGCTAAATGGGGCTATTTCCCAGTCCTCCGCACAGAGAACAGTGCTTTTGTGAACATGTCAGCCCTGTTCCATGTTGCATGCCATCATGGAGTGCAGCAGACGCAGGCTGGCTGTCTCTATCCCATCACCAATATCCAGGCAGGTTCAGGAGCAAAATCTGAATAAGATGCCCCTAAAATTCCCATCTCTTGCTTTTATGAACATAAGCCACCTCTTTTTAGTACCAAGGAATTTTTCATATCTAGACTGGATCTTTGAAGTCTTCCAAGTTAGCCTCATAATTTTGGACTCGGGGAAACTGAAATGCAGAGAGGTTCAACAATTTGCCCAAAGTCACAAAGCTTGCTGCTGAGCCTAGAACCCAGGTCTGTGAGATTCCAAAGCCTTTGCTCCTTCTGCTACATTGCTTCACAGTGAGGAGACGATTTGCCCCTAATCATTTAGCCTGTGCCCTTTCCACAGCCCGCATTGCTGCCCCTCAGTAGGAGCTGTGCGATTTCACAGAGGTCCTGCACGAGCCCTTCAAATACGAGAAACCAGTGACTGCATCTCTCCCGAAATCTTCTCAGCTCCATTCTCTGCAACCAATTTAGGTTTCTCCAGACTTGGCAGTTCCATCACTCCTTCCTGTGTTATGCTTTCTGGTGACCCTCTTCTGGACACACCCCAGTAACACTGTTCTGTTTCCAGTGCCCGTTTTCTTAAAATGGGACCCATCCAAAACGAGACCCCTCCAGCCTGTTCCTCACCCTTGTACTCCCAGCATCCATCCGTTCTCTGGCTGTCTTTGCTGTCTCCCAGCCCTAAAAGTCCAGTCACCTTTGCCTCCCTTCCTTTCCTCTCAGCCCCTCGTGTCCGAGCAGTTTCTCTCACAGCTCCCGTGGTTTTCACTTCCACTACTCGATACTGTTTTTTACCTTGACTGTGGAAATAGTCCCTAAACTAGTTCCTTTGCCTCAAGGCTTTCTAGAAATGCTTTTTAACATTCCAATAGCTACATAAGGTCTAATTGCTGTTAGTCTGTCATCCCTAGAAGAAAAAACCACCAGTCCTGGATTCTGGTTCTGCCTTGTCTCTGCCAGCTCGGTGGCTTTAGGTCCATCATTTATACTTCCTGCCTCAGTTTCTCTACTTATAAAATGAAGATGTTGAACAAGACTATCTCTAAAGAGATGCTTCTAATTCTAAGGTGCTGTGTATCTCCCTACTCCAATCTGCCCAACAGACTGACTGCTTCCAAAGAAATCTTCCTAAAGCACTGATCTTCTTTTTTAAGATTTATTTTTATTGTTTTGAAAGGTGAGAGAGAGAGAGAAGAGGGGAGAGGGAGAGCCTAGAGCAGTCTCCACAGCTGCACATCATCAGCTGTGACATAGTTTCACTCCACACAGGTGGATGTGGAGCCATGCAGGGCAAGAACCGAACTGGGGGTGTCTATCATGGGAGGCAAGAACCCTCATTACTATCCAGGTGGTTACCAGTTGCAATGCAGTTCAGCGCATGGGCCTGGACAGGCCAGGGCTGGGGCCAGGACTTGATCCCCAGACTCCACAGTTTCAAGGCAAGCGCTCAACCTGCTGAGCTATCCCGGCATTGCAAGCACTGATCTTTTTTATTTCTCTGCAAAATCCCTTCAGTTGCTCCCTCCTTTCACATAAATCCTACTCTCTTTAGCTAAGCACTGAGGACCCACTACAGATTGGAAGTAAATTCTCCCACCTGACCCTTCCATGCACTTCACGAGCGCACACTCAAGCTAAAATCAGCTACACTTTCTGTAATACCTGTGCCAAGCTTCCCAGCTCTTTGCTTTTGCAGCATCAAAAGCTTTCTACCTTATGCTATATGCACAATGCGTGATCTGTCTTTGTAAGCTCCCTGAAAGCAGGAACTACACTTCCTTCTTGTCTCCCACGCAACCTCTACTTAGTGGGCCCCCAGGAAGTACTTGTTGAATAAATTTACTCAGTCCAGAATTGCACTAAAAGGTTTTAATTATCACACCATATTTTTGACTCATACTAGGCTTCCAGTCTAATAAATTCCTTGAGCCTATTAAAAATATAACCTTTAAGCTAGTTCTCTTCCATTCTTTCCTTTGCCCACTTTGAACTGATATTCAGAGCTTGTTCATCTGTTAAAGTTTAACTTTCATCCATTGTTCTTGACTGTACAGACCTTTTTGATTCTTGATTCTCTTTTGACTTTGCACTGTGATTGATAGGTGTGATATGTATGCTGCCTATTTCACTGCAGTCATTAATGCAGATGTTGATCAGGAGAAAGAGCAGCAGCTTGCTGGCTTGGCACCTCGTCCTCTGGCTTGACAATGACCTCTTATCTAGCAATGATTGGATACAGTCATTTAACCACTTGTGACTAGCTGCTTGTTTTGTTGTAATTCATTGTGTATACAGACAATAAAGAATAATCTATTCATTCATTCAATTCATGTATTGAGAATTGATCATATACAAGGCAGTGTGCTAGGCTCTGTGCAATATAAAACGATTATGATTTGCCTCTGTCCTGTTTGAGCTGCAAAGAGCAAGTAAGACTCACACACAGATCAATGTAGTACAAGGTAGAATATAGGCCCAAGACAAGAGATATAGGTCAAAGGGCTTCAGAGATTCAAAGGAATCTTTCAATGCAAAAAGACATTTCTCCTGGGTGAAACCTTACAGAATGAGTATGATTGTCCTAAGTAGAGATGAGAGGATTAAGGTACAGGCTAAGCTGCTGTCACAGACAGTCTAAATACAGAAGGCTCTCACAGTGGCAGTCCATTTCTTCCTCAACAGTGAAGGTAGGCAAGAGTTCCAAGCTCACTTGCTCTGTCCTCAACACAGGGCATCCTTGTTCAAGGTGACTGCTCTAATCTTCATTATGCTCAGTCAGAAGGAAGGGAGATAGAGACCAAGATGTACCAACTCATTCACTTTAAGTATATAATCAGGAAGTTGCTTAGTTGCCTGCACTTAGTCACATGGCCACACCCAGCCAGAAAGGAGTCTGGGAAGTGTAGTCTTTCACTGGTAGCCCCATGCCCAGTTAAAACTTGTGAAGGAGAAAACTGGTATTGGGAAGACAGTTAACAATGTACCACAGGAGAAAAAGAAGAATTCCATGTGAGAAGAAAAACTGTACAAGAGGGAGATGATGGATTATATCTCAACTGAGTGGAAGTTACCGGGAACATAGATTTGGATTTAGCAGAAAAAAATTAGAACTCTGAAAGAAGGAGTGGACTGCCTTAAGAGAGTTCTCTACTTCTAAAAATGGTTTTTTAAATGCTAAGAAGAATTTACACCAGTGGAAGGGTGGATAAAAGGTTAGCCTTCAACACCTGATGACAGGCAAACCATAAACTGTTCCCAAAAGTACAGCACGAGGCCTGTTGTGAGGGAGTAGGTTGGAAGCCGTAAGAATGGACTGGAAGGAACGGATGGAAGAGAGAATATAACCAGAGGGTGGCTCTCCATGTGTACACACCCAGGTGCGATGTGCGTGCCTCACCCCTGGGTGTTCGTCTCTCAGAATGCAGTTGGGGGCAGGAAAAAGCAGATCCGGGGAGCACATTAGTTTGGCTGCCTTAGAGATTCCAAAAGATGGGCTTCAGGTGGCCCGTTCTTTGCCATGATGAGATGTGGGCGTTGCTACATCCACCCAAGCCCAGGAAATAAAACCCAATCTTTTTGCATAAAACAGTGAACATCATGACAGGCTCGGCTCCGGAGAAGGCATTTTGTTCATGAACAAGGGTTTTTTCTCACTCTGTCCTGATTTTCACTTCTGTTTAAATTCAGTAAAAGTATTACAGAATTTTAAAATAATGTGGCCTGTTTTCCCCTGGCCCCCTTCAGTTCACCAAAGACATTTAATCTGTTTGTTCTGAAAATGCAACTGTTCTCTGGATTTATACGTGCTCTGATAGCAAATGTTTTGTGTCGCAATAAAAATCATTCCTTTTGATGGATACTGTTGTTGCTTTGTGTTCTGTCCAAGAACAGTATTTCACATCTGTTAAATCATAGCATTTCTCCCACTAAGAAGATTCCGTGGGTGGCCAGTTTGTATTGCAAAGGCATTGAAGCTTGTAGTTCCTGATGGCTGTTTGGGTCATGTCTGAAGGCTCAGAGCCACAGAGGAATGTTCTTCTGTAGCAACCCCTACAGATATATCCCTGAGAGAAGGGAGGGGGGCATAAATGGAAAGGCCTTCAGTGAGGAATGCCCTGTCCCCATGTATCTGAAGCATTTTTGTTTGGAAGGTAAGAGCACCCATAATGTAGGCACTTGGTATGTACCAAACTCTAGCCTGAGGTCTTATGTGCATTATCTCACTTGCCCCTTTTAACAGTCCTATGAAGCGGGTTCCTTCAGAGTTCTCATTTTCTAGATCAGGGAACTGAGCTCAGAGAGGTTAAGTGACTTGTGCAAGGTCACACAGGATTCAAACCTCACTCTGTTGAGCTCCAGAGCCCAAGCTCTTAATCACTATATCGTACTCCTTAGACAGAGTGTGTACTTGATAGGTGCACATGGACTGTGTCTTTGCCTCTCGAGCATGTCAGTCATGTCACAGGGGTTTCCAGGAGATCAGTGAGAACCAGCAAAGCCTGAACCCCAGCGCTGAAGGGAGGTGAAGGGGACAGAGGAGAACTTAGCTGCGGGAGCACACAGGAAATTCAGGCCTTTGGGTTGGCACGGGGGTGAAGAACATGGGCCCTGGAGGCAGGTTGCCTGAGTTCACCTTGTGTGATCACAGCCAAGCGTTATTCTTTCTTTACCTCAGTCTCCCCATCTATAAAATAAGCACACGAATAGCATCTTTCTTGGGGAAGCCGGAATGGCTCAGTGGGTTGAGCGCTCACCTTGCAGCCATAGGGTCCAAGGATTGAATCCCAGCCACGGCCCATGTGGACCCCTATGCTGAGCTGAGGTGTGTTTCCCACATGGGAGGCCCCGGCCCTGTTCCGGCCCTGTGCAGCCCCACGCCCATCTGTGTGGAATGAAACTATGTCCAAAACTGATGGCATACAACTATGGAGATGGCTGTGGGCCCTCCCACTTCTCTCTCTTTCTCTCTCTCTGTCAAAACAATAAAATAAATCTTAAAAAAAGAAAAAAAAATAGTATCTTTCTCATAGGATCAGCTAGAAAATTAAGTGAGTGAACCTATCTGTGACAAAGGCTCTTAATAAATCATTAACCCACAATACAAATTTCCCCTTCTTTTATAGTAATGAGTTCCAATTTATAACTGGTCACATGGCCTCCCAAAATAAAGACTACAATTCCCACCCTCCCTTGCAGCTATGTCTGGCCATATAACTCTGTCTGGCCAATGAGAAATAAGCAGATGCTTTGAGGGCACTCCCTGGAAAGGTCAGCTGGCGTATCCTGTTTGCTCCCTCTTTCTTCTTTG
The DNA here is from genome assembly GCA_004027555.1 of Craseonycteris thonglongyai. NCBI lineage: Eukaryota > Metazoa > Chordata > Mammalia > Chiroptera > Craseonycteridae > Craseonycteris > Craseonycteris thonglongyai. Next base: position 45,001 of record PVKE010008595.1, read on the forward strand.
TTCCTTCTGGAATGTGGTGTGGGGTCTGGCATCTAGCTGTCATTTTAGGCATGAGGATGAGAGCAAGGCTATGAGGATAGTAGAGCTATGAGCTAAGGGGAGCCTGTGTCCCTGACGATGTCACCAGCAAAGCCCCCAGCAGTCTGTGACGCCCTACTTCTGTACTTCTACAGGAGAGAGAAATTAAAAGCTGTCTTATTTAAGCCACTGTTATTTGGGGCTTCTATTACTCACGGTTGAACCTACTTTTAACCAGTACAGCATATAAAACAATATAAGCAGTTCAATAAGTGTTGGGTACATGTTGCTGTCATTGTTGCTGTTCTTGTTCTTGTCCTTGTTGTTACGTGTGTGTTAAGCAATAGACAAGGTGAGGCCAAATTATAAAAGGGCTTGAAAAATAACAAGAGAAGTTTGACCTTGATGCAAGGAGTTTATATTTGTTACTTCTAAAATATGATCTGAAAAGAATTAAACTAAAATGACCCATAATCACTCAGCCCATCCCATAAAGATAAAAAGCAAGAGCTATAGAAAGCAGGGGAGACTATTGGATGAGAACCTTAGGCTAAGGCTGGTGTTTAAAACCGTGTATAAAATTGAGCTCTGAGTTGTCTGGCTGCTTCAGTTCTGAAAACATAGAAGGCTTTGCAGGCTTTTGAGTAGAGGTTACCTATTATGCAAGAGCATCGCAAGGGAGCTGAATCAGCACTTTTGTGCCAGGGAAGAAATAAAGAGTTCATTAAGGACGCCATTGAGGAGCCCAAATATGAAGTGATGAAAACGATGGCAGTGGAATGGGAACAAGGAGCTTAGGAGGGCTTGACAAGGAATCGCACTGGGGATAAAGGAAATGTAGACAGCAAACTTGACTGAAGTTTTACATCTGAGCAATTGTAAGAGTCAGGTGTCTGCTACTGAAGTGCTATGTATCAAACTATCCCATCATCTCCATGCCTCACAACAATAAACATTTATGTATTGCTTATTTATGTATTTATGTATTGCTTACATTTTATGTGTGTTCAGGTTGGCTATGGAGATCTTGCTGGAACCAGACAGACTTGGCTCCAAGCTGCCAGCTGTGTTCAGGTCTATTCCAAGTGTCTCCTCGTTTTGGGACCAGAGTTCTATCCAACAAATTCATCTTGGGACAGGAGGTGAAAGTGCAAGAGGCTGAGTCACTCCGTGAAAGCATACTTGGAAAGCTCTCTCACATCACATCCAGTAGGATTTCTATTGGCCAAAGGAAGTCACATGGCTAAGGCAATGGGAGTAGGAAGTTTTGACACCGCCAGGTCACACACAAGGTAGGAGGAATAAAGACTAAGATATAGTAATCCAATCCCTCATCACAAATAATGAAGAGTGATACTCGTGGTGTGGAAATTGAGAGTGGAGTGGAGTGGGATGGTAGGTTTCTTAAAGTGAGACACACATAATGTGACAGACATCTATCTGTCTGATGCAAAAGTCTCTGATTCCACAGCTGGGAGATCTGGATTGAGACCTAACTTGGGGGCAGGACTCAGCTTCTCTCTTGTTGCTATTTCTCTGCCATAGATGTAAAAACAAGACCACTAGTGGGTGTTGTTTTTTTTCTGTATCTAAGTTCATCATTCTTTCTCCTTCCCCGACATACTGTGGTCAGGATCCTGCTGCACCATCGCTCCTGAGATCAGCCTCGCAACTGACATTGGCACATCTGCCGTGGAAAGAGCTACCAAAATTGGGACCTGCTCTTAGATGGAAAAGACTAGAAGGCAGTATTCCAAGATGGTACCACTGATGGTGGGACTTCAGGCTATTTTAGATCTTTCTGTATTTTCCACTTTCTCCAATGAGCATAGGTAAATTTTATAATTTCAAAACTTTCTTAACATTTTTTTTTAAATCTTGGCATCAGCTCAACTCTATTTCACCCATCCTTTGCCAATACATATCTAAAGAGAAACATATCTTCGAAGCCTTAGTCAGCACAGTGCACCTGCCAGGACTTCCTTAAAGGCACCTGCTCGTCACCCAGCACAAGGGCAGTTCCTGTCCTCCCAAGACTAATTTCGCAGACATAGTCTGGGATTTTGTTTTCTTTTTTTCTCCTGAATTTTTTGGGGAGGTTGAGGGAGTGGTGCGCAGGGAGGCGATTTTTAGTTTGAATACAAAATAGCAAATAATAGTTTTTCCTTTCTTTCTTCATGTAGTGATTACTGTTGTTTTGGATTTTGACCTGTCTAGAACCCCCACCCCCACCCCCCACCCCTGGTCAATGGTGTCTCGCTTTAC
>PVKE010008596.1:0-47357 GCA_004027555.1 Craseonycteris thonglongyai
ATGTCATCCCAATAAACTTAACAGTTAAAAAAAAGAAAAGAAAAAAATAGTTCTCTTCGTGCCTTTCCCCCCCCCCCCCCTTAAACGACACGTTTAATGTCTTACAATTCTATAGGCTAGAAGTCTGAAATCAAGGTGTTGTCAGGCAGGCTCTTTCTGAGGGCATTATGGAAGTATCTGGTCTGGGCGGTGTTCCTTGGCTTGTGGGAGCATAACTCCAGCGGTCATATGACATCCTCCCTGTGTGCATGTCTGTGTCCAAATCACCCTCTTTTCTGAAGAATAACACTCCTTTTCAGCCAGATAGTTCTATTGGCCCATGTCCTGCCTGTAGCACTCCAAATGCCTGGCAGCCTTTCGCCATTTAATTCCATCTTTGTCTCCTTCCACTGAAGCTGGTGGAGTTTCTGCTGAGATGATTTACTGGATCCACATGTCATATGCCTAATACCTTAGCAAACGGGTTTTCCAGCCACACCCTTGGTGTTTTCTTCAGAACATGCTTTCTTAGTTTTTGCAATATAAGTAAGCTGAGAATATTCCAAATCTTTTTTTTTTTTTTTAAGATTTATTTAATTGTTTTTGACAAAGACAGAGAGACAGAGACAGAGAAAGACAGAGAGAAGGGGGAGGGCCCAGAGCAGTCTCCATAGTTGTGCATTATCAGTTTTTGATACGGTTTTGTTCCACACAGGTGGGTGGGGGTCATGCAGGGCAGGAACAGGGCTGGAGGCCTCCTGCATGGGAGGCACGCCCCCTCAAGACAGGGGCCGAACCGGGAGGGTGAGAACCCAACTGGGGGCCTCCTGCATGGGAAGCACACTGCAGTTCAGCATATGAGTCCACACAGGCCAGGGCTGGGATTCAATCCTTGGTCCCCAGGGCTGCAAAGCGAGTGCTTAACCTGCTGAGCCATCCCAGCTTCCCTCGAATATTCCAAATCTTGAAGTTCTGGGTTTTTTTGCTGAACAATTTTTTTTTTCACTTTATTTGTCCTCTTGCATTTTAAGTTTTTGTTTTTTTTTTTAATGTTGTTTAAGAGAAGATGAGAGAGAGAGAGAGAGAGAGAGAGAGAGAGAGAGAGAAGAGGGAAGGGCCCAGAGCAGTCTCCATAGTTGTACATCACTTGTTGTGACATGGTTTCATTCCACACAGGAGGATGTGGGGCTGTGCAGGGTGGGAACTGAACTGGGGGCCTCCTGCATGGGAGTCAAGAACCTTTGCCACTAAGACCTCCTGGTGCTAACCAGTTGCACATCAGTTCAGCATATGGGGTTGCATGGGCCAGGGCCGGGAATCAAACCACAGACCTCACATTTGCTGGACAAGTGCTCAGCCACTGAACTATCCTGACATTCCACACTTGAAGTTCTTAAGGATGAATGAAGCCCATGCTCAAGTTGTCATCAGGGCCGTATTCCCTCTGAAGCCTTGATGGAAGGATCAGATCCAGGCCTCTCTCCTAGCTTCTCGTAGTTTCTTGGCTTGTGGTCACATAACTTCATTTGGCACATAGTGTTCGCCCTGTGTTCATCTTCCCTCTGGTTTTGAGGGCAAGATAGAGCGCATAAAGTCCTCTCTAATGCCAAACCAAGCTGATCCTTTGGACAGTTGAGTTACTCAAGAAATACCATTACGCCTGATTTCACAGCTGATTCAGATTTTGTTTTTGTTTTTTTTAATTACAAGCACCTCTAGTCCTGCTTACTAAATTTAGTATGAAGAAGCTTAACATGTCCCGGAAAATGGGTATTTGTCAAGCTGGGGCTTCAGGTTCAAACAGGGCAACTGAGGATGCTGGGATGGCTCAGCGGGTTGAACGCTTGCTTTGCAGCCCCAGGGTCTAAGGATCAAGTCCTGGTCCCGGTCCCAGCCCATGCGGACCCATATGCTGAACTGTGGTGTGCTTCCCATGGGCAGGGGGCAGTTCAGTTCCTGCTGGGACGAACTTTCACGTCGGAGGCGTCAGGTTTGGCCCCCGGCTCTTGGGGGTGTGCTTCCCATGTGGAGGCCCCACCCTGGTTCCCACCCTGCATGGCTCCACACCCACCTATGTGGAATGAAGCTATGTCAAAGAACTGATGACTTACAACTATGGAGACTGCTCTGAGCTCTCCCCCTTCTCCCTCTGCCTCTATCTGTCTCTGTAAAAAAACCAACCTATCAAATAGGGCAGCTGATGGAGTTGAGGCCAGAGAGGTGGATAGGGAGGGACCAGGCCTCACAGGACTGCAAATGCCTTTGTCCTGAGGATGCCTGAGGACCATGGGAGGATATGAACAGTGGAGGCAGCATCAGCTCCGGGGGTAGGAAGAGCCCTCTGAGATCTGGTGGTGAACTTTATGGAAAGGACAGGAATGGAGAAGAGGTTCAGGGAAGAAACAAAACGGAGGCCAAGGTTTGGGTTTTGAGGGGTCTCTCATTTCCTCAGGCCCCCCAGGCACCCCTGGCCAGGCCCCGGATGAGTGCTCAGGAACAGCTGGAAAGAATACGCAGAAACCAGGAGTGTGGACGACCTCTCCCTCGGCCAGCTTCTCCCCGGCTCCTCACTCTGGGGAGGACACTGTCCCCAGCCAGATGCCAGCCTGACATGGAACAAAGGGTGAGGGGAGCGGAGGTGGGGCCGGGCAGTGGTAGTGGGTCCTCTGCTTCTAGTTGGAGCCCGTTTCCCTTTCTGTAAAATGGGGGACGTTCCCTACTTCCTTACCCAGAACTGGGTTTCCGGATTCACCCCAACTTGTACTTGTGTTGAAGTCAGCCTCCTGGCTTCCCTCGCAGTGAAACACTGGGGTGGGACAGAGATAGCAGCCCCGTCTCACCAGGGTCCCAGGGCTGGATTAGAAGCTCAGTTATTCTTTTCAGTTACCATATGTTGTCAAAGGCAACAATATAAATAAATACATTGAACAAGTAGGGAAACCTATTTTGTTTAGACTGCAATGGGGAGAGTGCTCCAGATCTGAAGATTAGAGTGTCTCATCAGGATGGTTTCATCTTAGACCTTTTTTTTTTTTTTTAAAGACTTATTTTTATTGTTTTTTGACAGAGAGAGACAGAGACAGAAAGAAGCAGGAGAGCCCAGAGCAGTATCCACAGTTGACAGCATTAGTTTTCCATATAGTTTCACTCCACAGGTGGGCATGGGGCTGCGCAGGGCAGGAACTGGGCTGGGAGCCTCCTGCATAGACCCCGGCAAGAACTGAGCTGGGGGCGCACCCCAGTTCAGCATATGGGTCCTTCTGGGCCAAGGCCGGGATTTGATCCTCGGGCTCTGGGACTGCAAAGCGAGCACTTAACCTGCTGAGCCATCCCAGTTTCCCCAACTTTTTTTTAAAAGATTTATTTGTATTGTTTGAGAGTACGTGAGAGGGCCCAGAGCAGCCTCCACAGCCATGCATCATCAGTTGTGAAGTGGTTTCATTCCACACAGGTGAATGTGGGGCGCACAGGGTGGGAACCGCACTGGGGCCTCCTGTATAGGAGGCGAGAACCCTTGCTGCCATCCCGGCGATTACAACTGTGCCTCAGTTCTCAGTTCAGCATGGGTTTGCATAGGCTGGGGCCAGGACTCCATCCCCAGACCCCGTGGTTTTAAGGCAAGCGCTCAACCTGAAGAGCTATCCCAGCATCCCCCATCTTGGACTTTTCTAGGGAGAAATTAGACAAGTCATAGGTAGGGTGATTTAGGGTTAGGATTGTTTTTATAATCAGGGGGCATCTCAGCTGAACACCAAACGTTTATCTATGTGTCAGCTAGTTTTGTGTGCACAGGCAGTTAAGCTAATTGTTTATGAGGTAAAGAGTGAATGTAGAGTGTGTTTCTGGCCTTGTCATTGGTAAACAAGGTAGGGGGTCCTCTGAGTCTAAGTCAAACTTGTCCAACCTACGGCACGTGGCCTGCATAAGGCCCAGGATGGCTTTGAATGCGGCCTAACACAAATTCATAAAATTTCTTAAAACATTATGAGAATTTTTTTGCAATATGTATATATTTTTTAGTTCATCAGCTTTTGTTAGCGTTAGTGTCTTCTAGTTAGTGTCTTCTAGTTAGTGTGGCCCAAGACAATTCTTCCATTGTGGCCCAGGGAAACCAAAAGATTGGACACCCTTGATCTAAGTCATATGGAGAAGAGTGGTTATTTGAACGTAAAGTTAAACACTGTCAGTGTCTCTGGGGGCAATTTTATCTCTTCTGCGAGTCATCCTCATTTCACCCTTAATATGTGGGATTTCAGGTGAGGAATACTAATGCCTTGATTCCTTTGCAGCTTGTTTTAGGACATTCAGGAGCCCAGAAATGGCTCAGAAGCTCTGGTTCCTGGAGCAGGTAAGGAACTGGAGGAAGGAGGAAGGAGCAGGAAAATCAATGTGGCACAAAGGAGGCGAGTAGCACTGTCATTAAAGTCTCCTGAGTACTGAAGTGCAGATTGTAGAATCTCTTCGAGATGCTTGAGTTCCTGGGGTATCAGAAAGTCATGAGACCCTCAGTTCCCCAAACAGCAAACCTGGGTGGATAGCAAACTCCAACAGGGCATAAGGAAGTCAGGTGAAACTTACCAGATCCTGGACTACAAATTCCCATAATGCATGCGGGTTTTTTTATGAGGGCCGTGCCAGGTTTGAAGTCCTTTAAAGATATTTTATTGTTTTTGACAGAGACAGAAACAGATACAGAGGCAGAGAGAAGGGGAAGGTCCTAGAGCAGTCTCCATAGTTGCACATCATCAGTCTTCATTCTGCACAGATGGGCGGGGGCCGAGACAGGGGCCGAACCCGAACCAGGGGGCGAGAACCAAACTGGGGGCTGCCCACATGGGAAGTGCACCTCAGTTCAGCGCATGGGTCTGCACGGGCCGGGGCTGGGATTTGATCCTTGGTCCCTGGGGCTGCAAAGTGAGTGCTTAACCCGCTGAGCCATCCCGGCTTCCCCTGAAGTCCTTTAGAGATGCGTGTTAGAGACCACAACTCCCAGAAAAAAGGGTGGCACTGCGGTCATTACTTTACATGTCCCCCAAATCTTTTTTCTAGTCCGAGGAACACCAGCCCTTCTTTGCCAACATCAGAAGGTCACCGGGAGCGAGTTCTGAGCCTATCTCAAGCTCTGGCCACTGAGGCGTCGCAGTGGCACAGAATGATGACAGGTAAGGAGGGACTGGGAACCTTGGGCTCCTGGGTTTTAGGGAAGAGGGAGCTGAAGACCTGGAATCCTAGGTCCTGGTGTGAATCCTCGGTCTTGATGAGGAGAGAGCTGCATAGGGCTTTGGAATTCTCTAGATTCCAGACAGGGGGGGATTGGGGCCCAGGACTCCTGGATCTTGGGGAGTAGGCTACTGAGGGATCTGGACTCTTGGGACTAAGAAAGGAAAGGCCTGGGGGTACGGAATTCTGGATACCAAAGTTCATCATTCTCATTCTCCACTCGTCCTCTCTAGGTGGAAATTTGGACTCTGGAGACCCTCTGCCTCCTGCGCCGCCTCCTCCCTCAGATCCCACGCCTCAGGTGACCGCGTCCCCAAGATCTCCAGTGGCCAATTCCCTCTCCATCCGGTTCTCCCGCAGAGGTAGTGGGCGTGGCACAGGCCACGCCTCCTGGGAGCCCACGTGGAATTCCCTGACCGCTCCCCCTGCTTTAACCCAAGATGAGGGGGCGTGGCCTCTGAGAGTCACTCTGCTGCAGTCCAGCTTCTGACCCGCCCAAACACGGCAGCCAATCAGAGTGCGAGGGCGTTGCCTGAGGTACCGCCCAGAGATCTGGAGCCACTCTGGGTACCTGGGAGCTTGATCCGGTTCCCTGTGACCTATACCGGTTCCCTGTGGCCTACAAGTCGAGGATTTTCAATGGTCAAAGTTTGCTTTTCCCAGCACTTGTCCAAATTCGGATTAAAACTTTGAACTTTTAGTTAATAGCTTTTTGTCTGTCTGTTTCGGGTTGTGACACGGGTCTCTGAGGGGCAGAACTGGAGTCTGGATTCCTGGGTTCCCAGGGAGAAAGGGGGTGGGACCTCGGACTTGTAGGTCTGAGGAAGAGGGGCGCTGGGGTCGTGGATTACAAGGTTTGAGGGAGGAGGGGGCTGGGGCAAACTTTCAGGCCTCTGGACTTTGTGGCAACACCCTGCTGGGCCGGTCTTCCTGGATCTAGTTCCTACTTATGTACTGAGGCCACAGCCTCACCTGACTTTGGAGATGGAAAGAACCCCAGAGTGAGTGACAAGGGAGAGACACTGATTTACGCGGGGTGGCCACGGGGCCACGCTATGTGGGAAAAGTGGTCATTGTGATGAGGTGGGCGTGGCCTCTGAGCCGGGATGGTGGGAGCCTTCGGTGAGAAGGGTCCTGGCTGGTTGTAATATTGGAGTCTGGAAGAGGAGGGATCTAATAAGTGTGGCAAAGAGGAGTCCAGATTCTTATCAAATCCAGCTTGCAATGCTGAGGAGAACGTAGGAGTGGTAGCCTGCGGCCTGAGCTTTTGGCAGCTCTCAAACTTCCTTATTCCTTTTCTCTGGGACTCAGTGATTATAGTTACAAAACAGGTTGGTTGGGGAATGTTTCTTGCAGGTTTAGAGTTTACTCGGGAACCCCGATATGGGGGGGGAGGTTCTCAGGAACCCCAGCAGGTACCTAGAGTAGCCAAGGAGAATATGTGTCAAGGCCTCTCTGCCCTTTGTCCGACCTGGGGGATCATTATGAGACTGGGATCACGAGGGAAACTGAAGGGGTGATAGGCCCACTCCAGATGGCCACAAGAGGGCAGCAGAGGCCTTCAGCAAGGTCTGTGCTGGGGTACCGTAACCTGGTCTCTTCCTAGTCTCAGTGGAAAGCGGGGCCCAAGTAGACAAAGATGGTGAGGGTCCCTCAGTGCTCACCCCTAATTCTCCTTCAGGCTCAGGAATCCAGGCCCCCAGCCCCTCCTTCCTCAGACCCAGGGGTCCAGACCCCTGGCCCCTCCTCCCTCAGACCCAGGGGTCCAGACCCCCAGTCTCTCTCCCTGCAGAGTTGGGGGGCCCGGCTCTGGAGCAGAAGCTTCCTGGAACTGTGTTTCTTCTCTGTGATGTGACTCAGGAGGAAGACATGAGGGTGAGCAGATTTTCTGTCTCCCCATTTTCAATAATCTCTGTTGTCTTCTAGAATTTTGCACATGCTGTTCCCTCTACTTTTCTCTTTTCTCCTGGCTTGTTTGGGTCCCAAAGATTTAACCTCAGTGTCATTTCCTCTCTGCAAGGCTTTCCCTGACTCTGCTGGCTAGGTCAAGTGTCTGGGTAGGTTCTCTTTGATTTCCTACTTCTTCAGGGTTCTTTTTTTTAATTGTTAAAGTTAAATTTTTTATTGGGGGTGACGTTAGTTGGTAACAATTACATAGGTTCCAGGGGTTTACTTATTGTTAAATTTATTGGGGTGACATTGGTTTGTAACAATTAAGATTCTTATCATACCTGTCATATGGGTTGGAACAAGTGAGTCCTTTACAGTGAGTGGGTCTTTTTCTTTATTAGTATTATTATTTTTTAAAGATTTTTTTTGACAGAGAGAGAGAGAACAGGGAGGGCCCAGAGCAGCCTCCATAGTTGTACATCATCAATTTTTGACATGGTTTCGTTCCACATGTGGGTGTGGGGCTTTGCAAAGTGGAAACCAGGCCAGGAGTCTCCAGCATAAGCCCTCGCAGGAACTGAACTGGGGGCACACCGCAATTCAGCATAGGGTCCGCATGGACTGGGGCTGGGATTTGATCTCTGGACCCCGGGGTTGCAAAGCGAGCGCTCAACTGGTTGAGCCATCCCAGCTTCCCGAGTGGGTCTTTTTCTGAAAGAGTTTCTTTCTCTCCTGTCTCAGGGTTTTTGTCCCTTTTAGTCAGTATCCCTGGGTCTCTGTCCCTGCAACCCCAGGTCTCTGGAGTAATGACTACAGTGTGACTATAACCAGCCATCTGGGCTGTGGCATTCGTGGCTTCCTGTCTCCTCTTCTCCTGCCATGCCTGGTGATTTGGGAGAGTCCTCAACTTCTCAGCTGTGACTCCTGGCTTCCTGTCCCCACTTTTGGGAGCCCTGGCTCCACAAAGCCAGATGCCAGCACTCCTGACTCACAAGACATCTTTTTCCTCGGACTCTCGTTTCTGAAACTGTCTGCCGCTTCGACTGCCTGGATTGTGTGGTCAACAACGCTGGCTACAGTGAGTTGTGAGGTCCAAGGGCCATTGGTGTCCACCCACCTCCTGCTTCCTTCCCCGTCCTCCCAAACCTGTTTCCTCTTTCTCTGCCTCTGATTTCCTCTCTGTGCACTTGGACAGGACAGGACAGGACAGCTATGGAAAGTCCCCATGCCTGGGCTTCCGTCCTGGCTCTGTCCCATCCCCACTGTGTGTCATCACCTCTTTGTGCCTCAGTTTCTAGATTTCTAAAATGGGATAATGATGATGATGGTCCTCATTCCAGGGTTGCTGTGAGTATTGAATAAGGTAGACTGTTCAGCCTCATAAGTACCAGAACTATCTCGGTCTCTCTATGAAGTGAGGCTGATGGCTCTTCACTTTGTGAAGAGGTACTTATAGGGCTGTGTGGTGGCTTCAAAGGGAAATGGCCATCAGCTTAATGGCTGTCCTTTATAAGAATGCCTTGTGTTGGTAAACTGAGGCTCAGAGAGGTGAACTGATTGCATTGAGGTCGCACAGCAAGATTGGGATAAAGAGGAGCCTCCCTTGTTAGCTGGGCAACTTTGAGCCAGTGGTTCACGCTCTCTGGGCTGCATTTTTCTCCTTATATTATTGTAAGGATTAAACAGATGGTGGATACTGGGTCACCCTTTCTCTCTGTGTCCTTTGCATGTTTAACAGGTATTTATTGAGCACCAACTATGTCACAATTTCTGTCCTAGGGACTGGGGATTCAGCAGTGATTAAAACAGACAAAACATTTCAGTCCTCATGGGATTCATATTCTGTAAGGAAATAGACAACAAAAGACGGATACAGTTAATCCTCATTGGTCATGGGTTCCGTATTTGCGAATTCCTCCTCCCAAAAGAAGTTTTTGCAGCCCCAGAATCAGTACTGGTTATGCTTTTCTGGTATTCATGGGCGTGCGCAGAGGGGCAAAAATTTTGAGTTGTCCGTAGCACATGTTCTCAGCTATTGTTGAAAACAAGGTGACTCCCACCTGTCAAGCAGAGATGCTCAGAGGACAAATACAGGAGGGGGCATCCAGGGCAAGGAGCTTCCGCTGTGGGGCTAGTTGGATGCGTTTGAATCACTAGGCTGGCATCTGTTAGTGGGGGCAGCTTCAGGGAAGTCACCAAGCACTCTGAAATAGAGCCTAGAGCATGAGTTGTGTTTAGGATTTAAGATTATATTCTGTTAGTTCTTCATCAGTCCTTTTGTGCTGCTCTAACAGATACCATAGACTGGGCAGCTTAGATACTTAGATAACAAATATTTATCTTTCACAGTTCTAGAGGCTGGGAAGTTCAAGGTCAAGGTGTTGGCAGATTCAGTGTCTGGTGAGGGCTTGCTTCTTGCTGTGTCCTCCCATGGTGGAAGGGGTGAGGGAACTTTCTGGGGTCTCTTTTCCTTCCTTCCTTCCTTCCTTCCTTCCTTCCTTCCTTCCTTCCTTCCTTCCTTCCGATTTATTGTTTTTGACAGACAGAGATTGAGATAGAGAGAGAAGGGGGAGGGCCCAGAGCAGTCTCCACAGTTGCACGTCACTAGTTTTTCTTTTTTTAAAAAATATTTATTTATTTATTTTGACAGAGAGAGAGAGATACAGAGACAGAGACAGAGAGAGAACTGAACTGGGGGAGCTCCCAGTTTAGCATATGGTTCCGCACGGTCTGGGGCCGGGATTCGATCCTCAGTCCCCAGCGCTGCAAAGTGAGCGCTTAACCCACTGGGCCATCCCGGCTTCCCCTAGTTTTTCAACATAGTTTCATTCCACACAGGTGGGTGTGGAGCCCACACAGGGTGGGAACTGGGCCAGGGGCCTCCTACATGGAAGTTCGCCCTGGCAGGAACTGAACTGCCCCACCCTCCACACACACACAGGAAGTACAGCACAGTTCAGCACATGGGTCCACACACACTGGGGCCAGGACTCGATCCTCGGACCTCAGGGCTGCAAAGTGAGTACTCAACCCACTGAGCCATCCCTGGGGTCTCTTTTCTAAAAGCACTTAGGCCATTCATGAGAGCTCCACACTCAGGACCTAACACCTCCCCTCACTTCCTAATACCATTACCTTGGAGGTTAGGCTTTCAATATTTGAATTTTGATGGTGAGTGTTCACAAACATTCAGTCTATAACAGGTACATATTATTATATAATATTCTATGTACATATATTCCCTAGGAGCAATGGGTTATTAATCACTAATTCAATGCTGAGAGTGACTTTACAGACCATAACTGCTTGAATAATGAGAATTGATCATATATACTAGCATGTGCAGGGGTAATGAGAGTTTTTCCATGTTCTTACTCACCTATCTTTCCAACTCCTTTTCTTCTGAATTTCGATTTTTCTTTCCCTCTAACCTCCTCCCCACCACATTTCTTCTCTGTATGGTTGACTTCTGAACAATACAGGAGTTAGGAGTGGCAACCCCATGCAATAGAAAATTTCTATATAACTTTTGACTCCCCCAAAACTTTACTACAGTTCCTTGGTGTCTGTAGGTGATTGGTTCCAGTACCAAAATCCTTGGATACTGAAACCCCTTGTATAAAATAGCATAGAGGAATGCATATAATTGGCCCTCGGCATCCACAGATTCCCAATTGTGGATGAAAAATACTATTATTGGGGAAGCCTGGATGGCTCTGCGGGTTAAACATTTGCTTTGCAGACCTGGGGACTGAGGATCGAATCCTGACACTGGCCCATGCAGACCCATATGCTGAACTGGGGTGTGCTTCCCATGCGGAGGCCCCCAGTTCAGTTCTTGCCCCCTGATTCTGCCCCTGGCTTGAAGGGGCGTGCTTCCCATGTGGGAGGCCCCCCAGTCTGGTTCCCACCCTGCGTGGCCCCTGCCTACCTGTGTGGAATGAAACCATTTTGAAAACTGATGACGTACAACTATGGAGACTGCTCTGGGTCCTCCCGCTTCTCTCTGGCTCTCTCTGTCTCTGTCTCTCTCTGTAAAAAGCAATAAAATAAATCTTTTAAAAAATTACTATTATTTTAGATCTGTGGTTGGTTGAACCCATGGTATAAAACCCAGGGATATGGAGGACCAACTGTATACTTATTGAAAAAAATCCATATAAAAGTGGACCCATGGAGTTCAAACCTGTTGTTCAAGGTCAGCTGTATTTGTCAAGCACAAATATTGACTCATGAAATTTTTAAGCTCAAGAAGAAAGTGTTGTCCTCATTCTGCAAGTGAGGAAACTGAGGCGCAGGGAGGCAAAGTGAGTTGCCCAATGTCATGTAGCCGGGAAGTGGCAGGACTGAGATTTGAACCCAGGCCTTCTAACCCCCAAGAATGCTTTTTTTATTATTAACTGCTGTGCAGCCTCCCTTCCTTTTCAGGACCCCTGACCCTCTTGTCTGCCAGCCCCAAACCTGGGTCCCTGACTTTCCTACCCTGTCCCTATTTCCCTTTCCTGTTCTGTCCCTTCACTCCCTCATCCTCTCCTCTGTCCCACCCCCACCCTTAGATCTGCCCTGTGGTGTCCTGAGGAGACCTCCCCCCAGGGCTACTGGCAGCTACTGGAGCTAAACCTGCTGGGGACATACACCTTAACCAAGGTGAAGGCGGGGGCCCTGGCTGCCCCAGGCGGCCTGACAATGAGATTGTCAGACCCACTTTGTCTCAGAGCAAAATGTTTTCTGTCTTTGTTTGATCTTAATCCCCAAAGGACTCTGCTCATTGTAGAAAATACATGGGTGTAAATCGTTACATGTGGCAAAAGCTACTTGGGTGGCTACATAGCTCAGCCTTCTTAGGAGCCTTTCAGAACCTTCCATAGTGGTATGGTGGTGGTAGTGGGGGCTGTTAAGAACATGGGGGGAAGCGTTGGGACAGGGGTCAATAATAGGCAGTTACAGCTTTGCCACCCAATGACTAGCTATTAGGAGCAGAGAGCATCTCCCTCTACCTCTTCCTCTGAATGTCCTCATAACGGCTCCCTGCTTATCATCTTTGTTCAACTGTCACCTCTGAAAGACCTTTCCAGACCATCTTTGCTTACGTGGCACTTATACATATTCACTCTCTATGATAACAACATCTTTATTTTCATCATAGCACTTTTCCATTCATTCATTCAACAAATACTTGTGTGCTAAGTGCTGGGAATCCAGCAGAGGACAAAACCTGCAGACATCCTTTCCCTTGACGAGCTGACGTTCTAGTGGGGGAGACAGACAGTAAGCAAGGAAACATAGAAGACACTGTCAGGGCGTGATGAACTCGATGCAAAAATGTGAAGGAGAGAAAGGAGATATAAGAGTGATGGGTAAGTGCAGGTGATATTTTAGAAAACTTTTTATTGTGGCATTTTGCAAGCATACATGAAAGCAGAGAGAATCAGTGTACTGAGCCCCACATGCTCATTACCCAGTATCAATTGTCAACACTCTGCCATTCTTGCTTCTTGGCGAACCCTCACTTTTTCTTTCTTTCTTTCTTAATTTCCTTCCTTCCTTCCTTCCTTCCATCCTTCCTTCCTTCCTTCCTCCTTTCTTCCTTCTTCCTTCTTTCTTTCTTTCTTTCTCCTCCCTCCCTCCCTCCCTTCTCTCCATTTTTTTTTTTTGCGGTAGTACTTTAAAGCAAATCCCAGACATATTTCACCTGTAAACAATTCAGTATGATTTTTACCACATGAAGGTTTTTTTGTAAAAAAAAGTGTCTTAGTGTGCTCTTTTAGATAGAAGGCTTCTCTGACAGGTGACATTTGAGTCACATCCCAAGGAGTATGTGGAGAATTGGGGTCCAGCAGAGAAACAGCCAGTGCAAAGGCCCTGGGTTGGGACAGTTTGGAGCGTGGTAGGGACAGAGGGAAGGGCAGTTGTGACTGAAGCAGAGTGAGCTAGGGGGAGAGGGTAGAAGATGAAGGCAAAAAGCAGGCAATGGGACCCAGATCGCGTGGGCCCTTGTAAACCAGGGCAAGGCCTTTGCTTTGACATGGCGTGAGCAGGGACCCATGGACGGTTCTCAGCAGAGGTACGTGAACTGCTGTAAGTGGAGACTGGTGTCCTTTGGTGGCTGCATGAGGAACAGATTGGTGGGTGAAGGCTGGAACAGGGGGCCCAGTGAGGAGGTGATGGTCCCGGAGGGAAGTGACATTGGACCCAACCAGGCTGATGGCTGTGGATTTGGTGAGAAATGGTCCAATTTTGGAGCCATTTTGAAGGCAGAATTGTCAGGATTTCCTTATAGGCTAGTTATGGGGGTGGCCTCGAGAAAGAAAGAAGTGCTTTTGTTTGTTTGTTTGTTTGTTCCCCGCATTCCTACCTCCAGCAAGTATAGGATGGGAACTCTTGGGTGAGAAGCAGGGAGGGTGGGGGACATGTTGGGTGGGATTCATGGGTCTGTGGTGAGGGTGGAGGCCTGGGGACCTCATTTTGGAGCTCACTGGCTTGAGGCTGGAGGAACTCAGCAAAGGGAGTATGGACAGAAGGAAGAGGCCTGGGGAGTGGGTCAGGGGTCACCAGTGTGAAGAAAGCTTGGGTGCTATTGTTGAGGTTTTATCTGAGATCCAGATGAAATGTCCCCAGTTGGGTAATTCCTCTCAACCAGTGAGCCCTGGATCCTGTCCCCAGTTTCTGTTTATCTTTTATGATTGACACATATACCACAGCCCATAAAAGATGTGTATGTATGTGTACACACACACACATGCACACACACACACACATTTCCCCCCTCTCTTTCTCTCATTAGTTGTTAGCATTCCAAAAGAGAGATTTCATATAAACAACAGGTTTTCCGGTTTTTCTTGAAAAGTTGGTAAACTGGATGCAAGAGTGGGGTGACAGTCTGCTAAATGTGGCCTGGCTCTTATTGTACCCCAGTCTTTGCCCCCACCTGACTCTGTTACCTGTGAGTGGCCAGTATAGAAACCTCACATGGGAGTAAAGGGTCTAGGTCTGGGGCCCACCTGCCGAAATCCTCTGCCACTTCCTACCTGCACGTTGGGCAACTTACTCAGTCTCTCTTTGCTTCTGTTTTCTTATCTGTAAAATGGGGCTAATCCTGGTATCTAGTTCACAGAGTTGCTCTGAGAACTGAGTGAGATTCAAGTAAGTACCCGCCAAACCTTTAAAACATGCCTGGCACAGTTTACTGTCTGTGAGTTATTTTTTGGTCACGAACCTTGTCCCATTCTGCTTCTTGTGGCTCATCTACCTCACTCAGTTTGAGGTCCTTGAGATACATGTTGGGTCAATGAAGGCTGGGAGAAGTAAAAGGGAAAAGGTGAGATTTGAGCTGGACTCAGAGTGGGAGGGAAGGAAGTAGAGAAATAGGGCACAGAGTGTTTCATTCACTATGAAAAGATTGTGCAAAGGCCCTGGGGCAGAACACCTGGCTATGTTTTATATATTTTTTAATTTTTATTTATTTATTTTTATTTTTGACAGAGAGAGGGAGAGAAACAGATACAGAGACAGAGAGAGAACTGAACTAGGGGAGCTCCCAGTTCAGCATATGGTTCCGCACGGGCCGGGGCCGGGATTCGATCCCCAGTCCCCGGTGCTGCAAAGTGAGCACTCAACCCACTGAGTCATCCCAGCTTCCCCTGGCTATGTTTTAAGAACCAGAGAACCCCCATCTTTATCTCCAGCCTAGAAATTATAAGCATTTTGTTAAACTTCCTCTATCCATTGACTCTTGCCATCTCCTACCCAGACATCATATAATTTCACCAGGAAGAATATCATGAATATTACTAGCAGATTAAAGATTTGTTTTTAAGTTTTATTTTATTGTTTTTGACAGAGACAGAGAGACAGAAGTGGTAGGGCCCATAGCAGTGTCCATAGTTGTACATCATCAGTTTTTGACATGGTTTTGTTCCACACAGGTGGGTGGGGGCCACGCAGGGTGGGAACTGGACTGGGGGCCTCTCCCATGGGAGGCACCTCCCCTCAAGCCAGGGTCAAATCAGGGGGCAAGAACTGAACTGGAGGCCTCTCGCATGGGAAGGCTGCACGGGACGGGGCCAGGATTTGATCCTCATTCCCCAGGGCTGCAAAGCGAGCACTTAACCTGCTGAGCCATCCAGCTTCCCCTGGTAATTTCTTAATACCCTTTAATAGCCAAGCCCTATTTAAACTTACCTTATTCCAAAATGTCTTACTATAGTTGGTTTGTTCACACCAGGCACCAGCTAAGTTCTGCTTATCCCATTGTACTTGGTTTTCCAGAGGGCAAAGACTTGTTCATGCCTCTGTCCTAGCACCTAACACTGTGCCTGTTGTAAGGAAATTTGTCAACATGAGTAAGTTGCTGTCCTTATCACCCTCCTCCTTCTCATCATCACTATCATTATTACCATCAGCACCATCATCACTGACATTACCATCATCATCATCATTGCCATCATTGTCATCTTGACCATCATCATTGCCATCATCACCATCATCACCATCACCACCATTATCATTACCAACACCATCATCTTCACCACCAACATCTCTCGGAAGCTCTTGAAATGTCAACTCTGGGGCCCCAGACTAGAACCCCTGAATCAGAATTTTGGGGTCTTTGGCCTCCTTGGTGGATGGTAACATAAGCCAAAGTTTCTGATTTCCTAGACAAGAGAAAAAAATGCAAGAATTAGGGAATTTATATAGTCAAGGACATGCGATCTTGTGGGCAGTAAAGATCCACAGAAGGTATTTGAGCACAGGGGTGTCAGTTGTAGATTCTCAGAGCTGGATTGGTTCTTAGAGACCTAGCCATCCATTCTTCTGTTTATTCATCAATACTGACTGGGCACTAGTTAGGTGTCTGGCAGTGGGTTCTGGGGCTACACCACGTGGTCTTTGCCCTTGTGGAGTTCAGCGTCATGGGGCAGCCAGGCGTTACTAAATAAATTCCAAGGTGAATTTACAGAGGTGAGTGTGTTTTGCGCTAGGAGGGAGATAGGTGTGGTTCTGGGAGATGTGTGATGGGGAAACTAATTTCTTCTGGGGATCAGGGTGGGCTCCTCAGAAGAAGTGAGATCTGAGCAGCATTAACTAGGGCAGGGGTGGGATAGTGGCCCTCCCCATCCAGAGTCCAGAGCGAGGAAGGGGGGAAGGAGAGTCAGACCAATAAGAGTCCAGGGGCCTTGATGTGGCTACACAGAGGTGCGAGTGTTCCTGGCAGAGGGAACAGCCTGTTCCAAGGCCTGGCAGTGAGAGAAGGTTTGGTTGAGGGGCTGAATGGAGTGAGAAAGGGGATGGTACAGGAAGGTGTTGTGGGGGCAGATTACATGGAGCCTTGAAGGCCATGCCATATGTCTGGTCTTTATCTCAAGGGCAAAGGAGAATCAGGAAAGGTATTTGAGCAAGGAAGTGATGGATCAGATGAGGAATTGAGGGAGAGGGAGGCTCTGGAAGCTTCCCAGGTCTCCCAGTCTGTGACTGAAGCTGGGTGGGAGTGGGAACCAGGAAGAGAGGCAGGTTTTAGGAAGAGATATTGGGATGAGTTCTGCACTTGACACATCGAGATGGAGAGAGGTCCAAGATGTCATCAGAAGCTCCAAGAGGGGTTTCGAGAGAGATTTAGGAGATTCTGGTGGGAAATCAACAAAGTAGGGGTTCCCCAGGCACAGCCTGGAGACAGAGAAGGACTCAGAAACCCTAACATTTAGGCAAAGTGGAGTCAGGCCAGAGGGAGGCTGCAGTGTATCTAGGAAAGCCAGGCTCTGCAGATTGGGTGTTGGAAGGGAGGAAGGGGAGAGTCAGGCAAGTAAGAGTGCAGCAGGTCTTTGATGCAGGCAGCTACTAGGTGACCTTGGCAGTGGGGCAGGGAGGACGCTGGCTAAGGAATGTGTGGGAGGGTTGGGAAGGGGCCACAGCGGGTGTGGGACAAATATTTGTTGAGTTCTCAGGGCTGGGATAAGGATGGCAAATGAACTGTGTGTGTCTCAGTCCTCATGGACCTCATGTTTGTAGGGTGGGAGTGGGGATGGAGCTAGGTAGCTGGACAGGAAGTAATAAAGATTAAGGAGATAAAAATGGTTGGGGCAGGGCCTAGGGTGGGGGCTGGGCCAGCCCAGGGCTCAAGGAGGGAGGTTTCCAAGGCTGGTGAGAGTGAGGGGGAGGAGAAGATAAATGTGTGTGTGTGGGGGTGGTGGGGGTGGTGGGGGTGGGTCCCTGAAGAGCCAGCTAGAGGATTAGAATTCCACCTCACACCCCAATGCCCACATATTCATGTCACTCACATTCATATATCTTAAAATTCTGAGCACCTAGAGGTGTTGGAAATTCTTATTTGGTTACGGGTTTTGGTCTAAGGCTGCATGGGCTGCCAATACTGGTTCTGCAGGTGCCCCATGCCCTTTTGTGTGTATCAGCCACCCTTCATTTCTCAGTCTCCTTACCTGTAAAATGGGGCTATTGACTGCACTTCCTTCTAGAGTTGTGATGGTTAAATGATCTAACCTGTGTAAATTGCTGAGATCAGAGCCAGGCAAGTAATAGATTCCCAATCAATCCATTCATTTAGTCAAAAGACATTAATTGAGCACCTACTATGTGCCAGACACCTTAGTACTGGAGGTGAAACAAAATACCTTCAACTGTCCCCCTTGTGGATTTTTGCATTCTGGTGGGAGAGACAGAATAAGCAAATAAATATGTAAAGTCTATATGGCATGTCTGAAGAGAGTGTCTGCCATAGAAAAAAAGATATCAGGAAGTAGGTTGGGGACCCAGGGGGAGGCAGGTTGCAGTTTTAAATAGAATGGTCAGGGAAGGCCCCACTGAGAAGATGACATTTGAATATAATTTAAACTTGCTGAGGGAATAGGTTTAGCCAGGACTGTCCCAGTCTTGAGACTGTGAACTGAATGTCCCATGTCCCCAGAAACCCTTCAGTCCTGGCCAAACCAGGATAGCTGGTCACCCTTGGAGTGAGTCACATGATTATCTCAGGAAAAGCATTTCAGGCAGAGAGAACAGCAAGTGCAAAGGCCCTGAGGTTGGAACACTCAGGGTGTGTTTAAAGATACAGCACTGAGAGCAGGATGGGGGCTATTTTTGAGGGAGTAGAAGAGACTTGAAAAAGCTGGTGGGGTGAACTGGAGAGGGAGCCAATTTAGATTATGGTGAGGATAACCCTTGGGGGAGCTGGCTTGTGCTCCGTAATCTCTAGTGGCAGGATTCTTGTAATGGCCAGATCAGCTGCCTAATGCAAGCCAGTGGAAGCATAGAATTTGAGTTTCTTCAAGGTCAAGTATAGTGAAAGAATTGGGAGAGAAGGAAGAAAAGCGAGGGAGAGGGGGAGGGAGAGAGAGTTAGTTTAGGGACCTCCAGGTAACCAAGGAGTTTTAGGGAAGTGGTTGGCAGAATATGGGGTGCACATCATGAAGGCCTCCCACATCACATCTGACCACAGAGCTCTCCCTAAAACTCAGAGAAACCATCTTCTCCACCATGGATAAATGGGACCTTCTTTCCATTTTTGCAAAAAATGCATCCATGTTGCCTTTTCCTATCTTTTTTTTTTAAGATTTATTGTCTTTGACAGGGAGAGAGACAGAGACAGAGAGAGACAGAGAGAACGGGGAGGACCAAGAGCAGTCATCAGTTGTACGTCATCAGTTATTGGCATAGTTTCATTCCACAGAGGTGGGAGGGGGGCTGCGTAGGGCTGGAACCAGGTCAGGGGCTTCCTACATAAGAGGCATGCTCCTGCAAGCTGGGGGCCAAGCCAGGGGTGGGGGCTCCCACATGGGAAGCTCACCCCAACAAGAACCAAACTGGGGGCCTCCCACATGGGAAGCACACCCCAGTTCAGCATATGGGTCTGCATGGGCTGGGACTGACACTCGATCCTCGGACCCCAGGGCTGCAAAGCAAGCACGTAACCTGCTGAGCCATCTTGGTTTCCCGGTATTTTTCTATCTTGATAGAAGCAGAAGTTTGAGTAACATACAAAGACCCAGAGAAATGGGGTAGGGACAGAGAAATGGAGGTGGAAGAGAGAGACAGAGACAGTAGAAGAAGAGACATAGGCAAACATCCTTTTCAGACAGAGAGACCCCTTAAGCACTGAGACCCCAATACTTTGGGGTGACTCAGAGAAAAGTGCACTCTAGAGCTCTGGATGCTGACCCTATAAGGCATACTGGGGAGATGGCTGTTGTCCCAGACATCAGGCTGTGTTCCAGTGGACTTATTCTGCCTCCTGTCTCCCCAGCTCCCCCTCCCCAACCTGTGGAAGAACCGGGGGAATGTCATCACCATCTCCAGCCTGGCCGGGAAGATTGGGCAGTCTCAGGCAGTTCCTTATGTGGCCACCAAGGTAGCCTCACCGATTCCTCCCCACCCTGTCTGGCACCCCAGGGGCCTCAGCACCAACGCATAACCTGTGACATGCTTGTGTCAAGTGTCTCCCAAGAAATAGAGCCTGGTGCATCCTTAAGTAGCCTGCAGGGAGGACATGACTTCCCCCATTGTGATGCCCTGCTTGACCCCTGAGGTTGGGAGGAGAGGACATAGGAGGGGCCTCATCTTCCCTGGACTGAACTTTCTCCCTGGCCCCATATTCTGTAGGGGGCAGTAACAGCCATGACCAAAAGCTTTAGCCCTGGATGGGAGTCAATACGGCATCGTATCAACTGGTGAGCAGCACCAAATGGGTGGAGGGCCTCGTGGGGGAGCTAGGAAGACCGGATGGAAGTGTTTGAGGCAGACTTCCCTGATCTCTCCCTTCTCCCAGTATCTCCCCAGCGAACACCTGGACCCCGCTGTGGGAGGAGCTGGAAGCCTCAGCACCTGACCCCAAGGCCACAGTCCAAGAGGGTGCAATGGCACGGGTAGGATTGGGGACCAGAACCAGGTGAAATGGGGTGTGGCAAATAGGTGGGACTCCTCTTGACCTCCTTTATCCCTCTCCCTTCCCAGCCCCTGGGCCGCATGCGTCAGCCAGCCCAGGTAGAAGCTGCCGCAGTGTTCCTGGCCTCTGAAGCCAGCTTCTGCACAGGCATCGAATTGCTGGTGACTGGGGGTGCGGAGCTGGGGTGTGGGTGCAAGGCCAGGTGGAGCGCTCCAGTGGAGGCCCCTGCCACCCCTTCCTGATTTTCCACATTTCCACTTGGACTTCACTGACTAGGACCGCAAGCGCAGTCTCTCAAATTCCAGCTTCTGTCCTCCACCTCTCAGGTGTAGGCCCCAACTTATTATATTTTTAAAGATTTATTTTATTGATTTTTGACAGAGAGTGCCAACTTATTATAGACATTAAGCCCACTAGTCAATGTGCCAAACTACCTCAGAGTCCCATAAAGGCCATTTGCAGCCAGAAGGAGGAGGGCATCATTACATTTATTTCCCATCTTTTATGAGCCCTGTAACACCAGGACCACTTCCCACCCACCCTAGCCCAACGAGTGGCCTCGATCGAGGGACTACAACTCCCAGCAGGCCCTGCAGCAGGAGCCCCTCCCCAGGGGCTCCTGGGAAAAGTATGGCTTCCCCAACGCCCTAGTTAAAAGGTCCGCAGGGGAGACCAAGTTATGCCCTAATTATGAGACGAGGAAATGAAGCAAAAGGGCCTCCTCTTTATTCTTAGCCCCTAGGGGAAAGGAGTTTCGACCTGACTGCCTGCAGAATAGTACAATGGCCAGCGCCAAAATTCTGATGGAAGAAAGCTGTGTGTTGAGACTCCTGAGACAGAGGGAGGAGCAGCTGGGGTCCGGACGCCTGGGTTTGGGGGAGGAGGAACGGGGCGGCGAGTTGGAAACTGGGGGCCATGGACTGACTCCCTGGCTGGGGAGGGCTGACCCTGGACTCTCCTGATAGGGTGCGGGGCCCAGTCCGGATGTGTCCCCGCCAGGTGAAGGTGTAGAGTAGCATGGTTGCTGCGGATTGGTTGCGGCTGGGGGTGTGAGGCAATCGCTGATTGGCCGAGGCGGGCACTTTTCCCGGTGCCGCACCCCTAAAAGTCCCCAGGTTAGGTAGTGGGGACGGAGGGAAGAAAAACGGAGACGCCCTGTAGAGGTAGCGTTCGGAATTTAACTGCCTGGGCCTGGGGCTGTTAGGGCTGGCGGACAGAATTTGGCGGTAAAATGTCCCAGGGTAGAATTACGGAGGCATAGTGTCTCAGGGTCAGGAGTTTGAGGATACCGCAGGAACAATAGTTTGGTGTCACATTAACCTGGATGCAGGAGCTGGGGGGAACTCTGACCACAGTTTTGGGCGACACAGTGATCAGAGGAGCAATTGGCCAAGTCTGCCTCCGAGGGGTCCTGAAGTTAGACACTGGTGTCCTGCTAGGAACTGTTCTTAGAGGCTCATTGGTGAATTGGGGGATTGAAAAATTACGGTCCCCAATGATAAAAGGGACTGGAAGGAAGCTTGGTGAACCGTGTGTTTTTATCTCTTAAAAAGTTGCAAAAAATACACATGTTCTTGTAAAGAAAAACTATATTCAAACAAGGTTTGACTGCGACTCCTCCATCCCTACTTGCCCCACTCTTCAGAGGTTTTTCCTCAAAGTCCTTTACCTTTCCATTTACATGCCCTACATCCACCGATATGTATAGTGTGCTTTTCCTTTTCATCGAGGAATCGAGATCTCAGGTGGTTTTTGTTCCTGGCCTTTCTCTCGGACTGCTTTTCCTCATCAACACTCCGTAGCAGAACCTATTAAAGTGTTTTTTGGAAAACCGCTGCATGCACGCTCTTGAACAGCATGAGTGTGGCTGGAAAAACTCTGGGTGGGGGTTGGGAGGGGGTGTATTTTGATTTACTCCCCTTGGCTCCTCGCGTTCCAGCGCATGCATTCCACAGCGGGGCCAGTCTCCCCGAGGTCGCCCAGTAACTAAGGAGGCCTGGGGCGCCTGGTGGGAGGGGGCGTGGACAGGGCGGGGCCGGAACGTATTTCTTCGGGCGGTGGCCTAGGCGGGAGCAGTTACCAGCCGCACCCGACCATGGCCGCAGCTGCACTGGGGCAGGTGGGTTTGCTGTCCAGCGCCGAGGGGGCTAGGGAACCCGGCGAGGAGGGGCACTTCCGGGAGGACCACTCCTCCGCAGCCCGTCCGGCTTGGCGTCGCTCCTCTGATGCTCGGGTTCCGCTGAGAGGTACCGCGGAAGAGGGGTCCCCTTGGAAAGGAGCACGGAGCTTTGGGGGGGGTGGGAGGGAGGTAATCAGTGTAAAGGAGACTGGGACGGGAGGGCTGAGGGGGGAAACATGGAGAAGGGGACTGCGTGGGGGGATCAAGGAGGGAATAGTCAGCCGGTGGGGGCGCCAAGATAAGGCTCCCAGGACCTCAGAAGAGGGGTTAGGATGAAGAAGGTGCAGAGTTCATTTAGGTCTAGACTGGGGATTGGATTCTTGGTCCTATTTTCTTGAAACTAAAGGTTAAGATAGATGTAGACTGTTGTGTCCCAAAACCTCTTATCTGAAGCTCCGCACCTGGGTTGGAAATTGAGGCAACTTCTCACTGTCTAAGTGACAGATCTCCGGGCAGGAGTGAGACAGTCTGTTCTGATATGTCAACCAGGAGAATTTCAGAAGGTCTGTGATTTTAGGGAACAAGGTTTCTCAGTGAGGAAGGAGACAGTATCAGCTCCAAGAAGGGGGTCGTTACAACCCTTGAGAGCTACAGCATAACCTTGGAAGAGGTGTTTCCTGTTAACTTTGCACCTTATCTCTTATCCCAGCTTGAAGCAGGGCAGATTTTTACTTCTTTGAAGTCTCAGTGACTGATGGAGACAGGCCTGGGATATGACTGGGGCAATCTGGGTTTTGATGGTGACACTCCTGGGGATTGTGGTGGGACAGATATGAGAGTGACAGGGACAATCTGGGGTTGGGATGTGGAGAGTCCAACTGTCGTAGGACAGTTCTGATCTGTGATGCGAGAGTCCTGGGCTACAGTTCTGTATTGAAGGAATCAGTCCTGGGCTCTGACAAGGACAGTTTTGGGCCTTAATTGGGACAGTTTTGGGCTGTGATAGGGACCGTTCCTGGCTGAGACAAAGATAGCACTGCATTATGATGGGAACTTTCTGTAATGTGGGGGCAGTCCTGAAGTGTGAAGGACAATGCTAAAAGATAACAGATAATTCTGGGCTTTGATGGTGACACTCTTGGGTCATGTTGGGCGTACATCCTGGATTGTAGTGGGGACAGTCCTGAGCTATAATGAGACACAGTGGAGGCTCCATATGTTACAGATTCCTGCTCTGTGCACCCCCTGCCCCCAATCTTTCTCATTTCTTAATTCAGCCCCAATTCTTTTACTCTCTTTGTCTTAAAAGCCTATCTACCATCTGGGAGTCTCCTTTGTGGGCATCTTCCCTTAGCTGAAGTGAGGCCCCTGTCCTTATAGAAATGTCCTGGGAGGATGAAGGCACCTTCTCCCAGTGTGACAGCAACTCTATGGCCAGTGCAGATCTGGACATTGTGCCCCACACCTTCTCTGCCTGTGGATGTGTTTTTCTGTCTCTCTTGGATATCTCTGTCTCTAAGTATCACTGAGACTGTTTCTTTCCAGGTCTTGGCATTATTCTGTCTCTCACAGCCCTTCCTCATTTCTTTGGCTCTCCTGTTCATTGTGCTGTGTTGCCTGAAGTTTGGTCTTCATCTATTTCCTTTTTCCTTGTTCTTTCTGCCATGGGTTCTCTTTATTCCTCCTCAGTATTTTTTCTTGAATTCTCCAGGCTTTACTTTCCCTGAGTTTCTTTCACTCTTGTCTCTGTTTCTCTCTATTTTTATAATCATATCTATGTTGGCATCTCTTGGTCATGCTTTCTGTTCTTTAAAGTTTGTGTTTTCTATTTCTGTTTCTCTATCTTTTTCTCATTCTTGCTCTTCCCTCTCTTATTCTCTTTTATTTTTCCCCATTCTGGCTCCCTCTGAGGCCTGCTCTCTCGTCCAGATACTGGCTCTGTCTGCCCAGTGTTTCCTTTTCATACTGTGGGTGTCCTGCTCCCTCCTGGATAGAAGCGTGGATGTAGGCTTGTGCAGGCTACACATCGCCACCTGGAGGCCGTGCTTGGGTCCCACACTCTAATTATAACAAGCCCTTGCGCCTCACACTATCCAGGGCTGCTCTCAGATTTCATGGCCCAGACTTTAGAACATTGCAGCCCACAGCCCCCCTTTTCCCAGGACTCACCTACTGACCAGTGGCCATTGCCGTTCACATCCATTCTCACTGGTTAGTATCAGCTCATCCAATTCACAGGGCAGGAGCAGGCTAGGCTGTTCTGTCTCCTCTAGCCTCATGACCCAGCTGCCTTCCTGGCAGATTGGGAAAGAAGCATTGTGAGGCCCAAGAACACTGGGGTGAGGCCACCCTGTTGGACACAGCTAGACTTGCTCTCCCCTGCTGGCCTTGGGCAGGACCACAAGGGAAGTATTCATCCGGATAATATTCATTGATGACTAGATCCAAGATGTGGATACTAGTATCTAGAACTCAGGTTATCTGAGTTCTGTGGATCTAAACCCTGAAAGAATATGGACTTGTACTCCTAGGTCTGAGGGAAGAGGGGCCGGGGGTCTGGACTCCTAGGTCTAAGGGAAGAGGGCCTGGGGACCTGGACTCCTGGGTCTGAGGGAAGAGGGGCTGAGGTGTAGATCTTGGGTCCAAGGGAGGAGGGGCTGGGGGCCTAGGTCGTGGGTCTGAGGGAGGAGGGGCTGGGAGCCTAAATCCTGGGTCTGAGGGAGGAAAGGCTGGGGGCCTAAATCCTGGGTCCTGGGGGAACAAGACCTATAGGTCTCCACTTTTTTAGCTGTTATCAGGATTTGGGTCCCCTACGGAGGCCTTCACTTACCTGAGTACCTTCTCTCACTGTCTTCTGTCTGAGCTGGTCTCAGGACTGGGGCCAAAGTCCCCTTTGGTGGGAGGTGCCTGTGCTTGACTTTGCCCCCAGCATGGAGGAGGGGATGGGAGCTGCTTCAGCTCTTTCTAGGGCTGGCTCTCATAGGAGCAGGGAGGGGACTTGGCCTCCTTCAGGATCCCCTCCTGCTACATGCTGATCAGGACAAGGGAAGGGACTTGGCCAGACCACATGCTCTGACTATAATGCACTGGTCTGGGGACAGAGTAGGCCAGAGGGACCTCCCAAGTGCAGCAGATGGCAAAAGAGGTGCCAGGGCCTTCTGCTGTCTCTCCTGGCCTCATCACCTTTCTTACTTCTGTCCCTACCCCCAGATTTGGACCCGAAAACTTCTCCCTGTCCCTTGGCTTCTGTGTGGTCCCAGAAGATATGCCTCATCCAACTTCAAGGTGAAAGGAGGGGACTATACTTTTGGATCTCTAGGAAGAGGGGCTGTGGGCCTGAACTTCTGGGTCTGAGGAAGTAGGGGGCCGAGGGCTAGATTTGGGCACCTCCAAAAGGTCCAGGGTTCAAAAATGAAGGTGGGTGGCAATGGGATAGCCTAACTGCCTGATAACAGGGTGTGCAAAAGAGTTGAAACTGCATGTCCCAGAAGCCTCTGGAGCCATAGGTCTCTCTTCTCTATGGATCATAGCCCCATGGGGTTCATGGGAGTTGTAGTTTTCAGTTTGGAGGTTGTGGCCAGATTCCAGGACACCCATATCCACTGTCTTCTCAGGCTGCAGACCTGCAGCTGAAAATGACACTGGAACCTCAGAAGAAGCCTGACCCCAGGGAGCGTCTGGTGTTCGGGAAGACATTCACTGACCACATGCTGATGGTGGAATGGGACGAGAAGAAGGGCTGGGGTCATCCCCAAATCCAGCCCTTCCAGAACCTCACTGTGCACCCGGCCTGCTCCGCTCTCCACTACTCACTGCAGGTGGCATGGCAGCCAACCTCTGTCCCCGTCTGTCTCTGTATTGCTTCCCTCTTGCTGTGTCTCTTGCCAGGTCCACCTCCCTGTGTCTGCTTTTTGTGTGTCTTCTCTCCATGTACTCATCCTCCATTTTCTGAGGTTTCTCATTCTCCAAGCACTATGCTGGGTGGTTCTGGGGTCCCTGAGGTGAGCAGGCTCAGTTCCTTCCCTTGCAGACCCCGTGTTTTGGTTACAGCCAGTGTGATCTGAGCTCTGGTGGAGGCAGCCAAGGCACTATGGAAAGCCAGAAGAGGAACCCAGTTTAGCTCGAACTTGGAAGAAAGTGGGGTTTGTCCTGGCAAAGAGGGGAACTTAGGGTATTAGAGGGATAGGGGACAGCCAGTACAGAGACACATAATACAAAGAGGAGCCCAGCATACTCGGGGGAATTGTGGGATTGGAGCATGGCCGAGGAGGCCGAAGATGTCATTAGGGTCACAGAGGAACTGAAGGGCTGGGGCCTTGTCAAGGGTGGTGGGAGCCATTGAGGCTCTGTGAAAGAGCGAAGCAGGGCCAGCTTTGTGTACAGTGAGGCTCCTCTCAGGACATGGATGATGGACTGGAGTTGGGGAGACTGGAGGCCAGGAGGCCAAGCTGGGGTGAAGGTCTAGATAGGAGAGAATAGTAAATGTGGAGGCCTGAGCTGGGGCCAGAGCTGAAGTAGGCACAGGAGGGGACAGGAGAGATTGGCAGGCTGGACAGGAGAAAGGGAGGGCTGAGATGGTGCCCAGAGGTGTGGCCAGGTGACCAGGTAGACCATGGGACTGTCCTCATATGGGGACTCAGGAGGAGGAGTGGCTTTGTGGAGCTTAGTGAGGGGCCTATAGGGAGAGACACCCAGGTGGCATTTGGTTTATGACCTAAAGCAAAGTCTTCCTGAGGAAACTTTAGTTGTGACAGGACTTGAATGAGCATGCTATAACTCTTGTAGCTGGTTTGTAGTTGAAATAACTTTTGTCCCTTAGGATATGGTTTTGTGATATTAGGCTTGTTTTTCTTTTTATTTCCTTTTCAGAATTTAACTACACACACACACACACCTACTCTGGACATTTGACTGAGACTAATCAATTCTGCGCAGAAGAATACACCTTTAGTAGCAGTTAGATACTAAGGATGAACAGTCAGGATTATGTCCATAGGAAGGTGTTTTTTGGAAACCACCATTATTTACCTCTCTTGTCCTCCAGCGGAGAACCCAGGACTTTTTCTTCAGTTCAAATGAAGAAGTTTAGAGGCCCTGGCATACAAAATGTATATTTTTGCCATCCTTCTCATTTAGGATACGTGGGGAAATGAGAGGCCCGCTGAGGGTATGAGAAAGTCACATTCCATGTCATCCTCACTCTGGGGCATGTGTGGAATAACAAGCAGACCACTTGTGTTATTTTTTATTATTGTGGTAATACGCATATATAAGAAAACACGTAGCATAAAACAGCAATCAATTGCCTGCATATAAGTGGACCTGTGAAAGTTTAAGCCCATGTTGTTCAAGGGTCAACTGTATACTGTTTTAACCATTTTAAAGTCTGCAATTCACTGGCATTTAGTACACTCACAATGTTGTGCAACTGTCACCACTATCTAGTTCCAGAACTTTTTCACCACCCCAAGCAGAAATCCTGTACCCAGTGAGAAGTCCCTCCCCATACTCTGCCCCAGCTTCTGACAACCATTAATCTGCTTTCTGTGCTTATTTCCCAGTACTTAAAATTTTTTCAATTTAAAAAAACTTACCAATTTCAGTTGACATACAATATTATATTAGTTTCAGGTGTACAACATAGTTATTTTTATTTGGAGTGTTTTTTGATTAACACCTTTAAAAAAATGGGTAATATATTCACACAGTTGAGGATTCTAAATATAAAACAGGGAATATACCTCCCTAGTTCCCTAGCCCCTTAATTGCTCACCCCAAGAGGCATCCCCCATTACCAACCAGTTCCCATGCCCTTCCAGAGTTCTGCTTTCTGGACATCAACACAAATGTGTATAGCTGTTTCAGCCCATTCTTTAAAGATTTATTTTTATTGTTTTTTGACAGAGAGAGAGAGAGACAGAGCGAAGGGGGAGGGCCCAGAGCAGTCTCCATAGTTGACAGCATTAGTTTTCCATATAGTTTCACTCCACAGGTGGGCGCGGGGCTGAGCAGGGCAGGAACTGGGCCGGGAGCCTCCCGCATAGGCCCCAGCAAGAACTGAACTGGGGGCACACCCCAGTTCAGTACACGGGTTCACCTGGGCCAGAGCCGGGATTTGATCCTCTGGCCCCAGGGCTGCAAAGTGAGTGCTTAACCCGCTGAGCCATCCTGGCTTCCCTGACATCCCATTCTTTATATGCAAAATGTAGCAGACTGTACTGTTTGGCATCTTACTATTTTTCATTAATGCATGTTGGAGATGGAGCAGCCCCTGAGGAGCTTTTTTCTTCCCTTTGCTGCTACATAATAATCTGTCCTAACAGTGCCTCATGTAGGCAATCCTCTATTGTTGGGTACTTAGGTTGTTTGCAGTCTTGTGCTATTATAAACAATGTTGGCAATAAGCCATCAAGGAAACTGGTCATTTTATTTAAGTGCAAGTGTATCTCCAGTTTTTAGAACTGTTGGGTCAAAGGGTATGTGTGCTTATAATTGTCATAGATATTGCCACATCCACCTCTGTGGAAGTTGCATCAATTTTCACGCCCATCAAAGACCATTTTCCCCATACCATGGATGACCCTTGTCAAACTTTTATATCTTTTCCAATCTCCTAAGTGTTTGTTTTTTTTTGTTTTTGTTTTTTTAATATTTACTTTTTATTGTTTGAGAGAAGGTGAGAGGGGAGAGAGAGAGAGAAGGGAGGAGGGAGAAGGGCCCAGAGCAGTCTCCATAGTTGTACATCATTAGTTGTGACATGGTTTCATTCCACACAGGTGGATGTGGGGCCATGTGGGGCAGGAATCGAACTGGGGGGCTTCCCACATGGGAGGTGAGAACCTTCACTGCTGAGCCATCCCAGTGGTTACCAGTTGTACCACATTTCAGCATATGGGGTTTGCACAGGCCGGGGCTGGGATTCGATTCCCAGACCTCATGTTTGCCAGGCAAGCACTCAAGAAGTTGAGCTATCTTGGCATCCCCTCCTAAGTGGTTTTGAAGGTATCTCAAAGTAATTTTAATTTGCATGTTTCCCCTAATTATGAAGTTGGCTATCTTTTAACAAGCATTGTTCACAAGCATAAGAGCTATCATTATTATTTCCTTTCTGTGAACTATTTTCTAGGTTGATTTTTCTATTGGGGTGGATTTTAAATAAATTTCAAAGTTTATTTGTGAGAGTACTTTGTATTTTAGATAAACTATTTGTGATATGAGTTGAAACTCCCCATTTTATTTTTACACAGTCAAATGTACCATATTTTTTCATTCTAATCCAACATTAAGAAATCAATAGGGGAAGCCGGGATGGCTCAGTGGGTTAAGCGCTCACTTTGCAGCGCCGGGGACCGAGGATCGAATCCTGGCCCCGGCCCGTGCGGAACCATATGCTGAACTGGGAGCTCCCCCAGTTCAGTTCTCTCTCTGTCTCTGTATCTCTCCCTCTCTCTGTCAAAAATAAAAATAAATAAATAAATAAAAATTAAAAATTAAAAATTAAAAAAAAAAAAAAAAAGAAATCAATACACAGTTTAGTTCAGTGTATAAGATAACCCTCAATTTTTGTTTTAATAATTTTAAACAAAAGTATCATCTTATACATGGAAAGATACAGTATCTTTTCTTTTTTTGGCTTCTGTGATTTGTCATAATAGAATACCATCTCCAATTCAAGACATAAAACAGGTTATCTTGTGTTTTCTTCTAGCATTGTTATGGTTTAATTTCTTTTCATTTAAATCTTCAATCTACTTGGCATTTTTCCTGGTGTGAGTTGTGAGGTCGGGATCCACTTTAATTCCAACACCCCCCCACCCCCAAGTGGCTATTTGGCTGTCCCAACACCATCTAATTGGATTAACCATGTTTCCCCCCATTGTTTTATAATCCGCTTTTAGTCTCTTCCATTGTTCAGTCTATTTACTCATATGTCCATATCACCGATTTTATAGTATTGTAGACTTGTAATGTATTTTAATATCTGATAAAGCTTTTTCCCACTCCCACCTCTTGTCCCTATTCTTTTATTTTCCTCAAAGCATCCTGGCTATTTTTGCTTGTTTTTTAATCATTCATTCATTTGACAAACCTATTATGTACTAAACACTATCTGGGCACAGGGGACTGGGGGTCCCTTTGATGGCACTTCCAGTTTGTAGGGAAGCAGATGTTAAAGAAGTGAACAGGGAATCCTGGAACAGGAGTCAGGGTACCCTGACCTGTCTGGGGGTGAGGCTACACCAGGAAGGATGTAATATTTGGGCTGAAACCTAAGAGGTAAGTTGGAAGACATGAGGAGGAGAACTTCCTAGCAGAGGACCCAACAGGTACAAAACCTGGCAGCAATGGGGTCCCACTGGGCGATGTGAGTACAGGAGCCTGAGGTGAGAGAAGCCAGAGCACATAGATCCTGAAGGCCCGGGTAGGGGTGGGAAGGACAGCAGGGTGGAGATCAGCATTTTTTTGGTATTAAAAAAACGTTTTTATTGTGGGAAACTTCAAATTTAAAAGTAAAGTGACAGGACACCCCCGCCCCCGCCAACACGCTGCTTTACCAGTTAGTACCTCTGGCCACCATCTTATTTCATCTGGACTTCCCTCTCTTCCCTCCTTTCTGTAGGTTTTTAAAGCAAATCCTGGACATTGTACTATTTCATCCACAGCTATTTCAGTGTTCCTGTAAAACATGAGGACTCTAAAAACGTAACTTCTACACCGTCATTGGTCCAGAGAAATAGTACCAGTGGCATGGCTTAAGCACTGCGTTCTCTCTGCACCTCTGTCCCCAGGTCTCTCTGTTCTGCTTTCTCTGGTCTCTGCCCTTTGCTTTCTTGAGTGTCTCTGACTCTCTGGGTCTCTGCATCTGTTTGTCTTTTTTTTTTAAAGATTTATTTTTATTAGTTTTTGACAGAGAGAGACAGAGAGAAGGGGGAGGGCCCAGAGCAGTCTCCATAGTTGACGTTAGTTTTCCATATAGTTTCACTCCACAGATGGGCTGCGCAGGGCAGGAACTGGGCCAGGAGCCTCCCGCATAGGCCCTGGCAAGAACTGAACTGGGGGCACACCCCAGTTCAGCATGTGGGTCCTCATGGGCCAGAGCCAGGATTCGATCCTCTGTCTCCGGGGCTGCAAAGCGAGGGTTTAACCCGCTGAGCCGTCCCAGCTTCCCCTCTGTCTTTTGTCTCTTTCCTTTCCTCTGTGCTCAGCGGGTCCATCTCGCCCCAGCTCGCTATCTCTGCGTCTCTATGCTGGTTGTCAGCTTCTGTCTTGGGGTTGCTCACTGTCTCTTCCTGACTGTCTGAGATGGTCACTAAGCCGCTCGCCCACCTCTTCCCCAGCTCTTTGAGGGTATGAAGGCGTTCAAGGGCAGCGACCAGCAGGTGCGCCTCTTCCGACCCTGGCTCAACATGGACCGGATGCTGCGCTCGGCCCTGCGTCTCTGCTTGCCGGTGAGGGCCCTGGCTGCCCAGGTGAAGGCGGGCGCCGGGGCAGCCAGGGCCACGGCCACCAGGGCACGCTGACTTGTCCGAATCCTGTGCAGAGCTTCGACAAGGTCGAGTTGCTCGAGTGCATCCGGCAGCTCGTGGAAGTGGACAAGGACTGGGTTCCTGATAGGCCCGGGGCCAGCCTGTACGTGCGGCCTGTGTTGCTGGGGAACGAGGTGGGCCCTGCTCTCTGGGCTGGGCTGGGCTGCGGTGGGGCTCAGGAGCCAGACTGGGGTGGGGAGATCCCAAAGGGAAGGACTGGGGACCCGGACTCCTGGGTCTGGGAAGGGGCTGGGGGGCTGGGTTCCTGACACCTCCTCCTGCCCGTTGCAGCCCACGCTAGGTATCAGCCGGTCCACGCAAGCCCTCCTGTTCGTCATTCTCTGTCCCGTGGACGCGTACTTCCCTGGAGACACCATGAACCCTGTCTCCCTCCTGGCTGACCCAACATTCATCCGGGCCTGGGTGGGTGGGGTCGGCGACTACAAGCTGGGTGGGTAAGTAGTCGTGCCCCCACCCCCACATGACTGGTACACTAGGTGTCAGAGACGGCGTAGTGCCCACGCTTTGGGGTGTGTCTTTGGCTGTCCATTATCCTTCCCGCCCTGTTTCACATGGTGGGGGTAGCTCGGCAGGTAAATTGGGATGTGATGTCACAGGCGCCGTGGTGGTGAGCGCGGTGGGTGGGGCCGGGCGCGTGCCCTAAGCACTGTGCACAAACCAGCTCCAGCGACACCAAGGGGCTGGGTGGAGGTCAATGGGGAAGTCAGGATAGGCCCCCAGGAAGCCTCTAGAAATGAATTTTATGCTTAGTTCATTGGTCTCTCCCCCAAGTAGCCTGTCCTGAATACCCAGGCTCATCCCACCCCCTTTCCACCAGCTCCCATAGTCCCCTGGGACTCCAGCGCCCATCCCCCGGTGTGTGGACTTTCTGTGTAAGTCTGTCTCACTAGGGGCCTGGGCTCAGGACAGCAGGGAGGGTGTCCTGGTTGGTGATCCAGGCAGAGAACCGGGTAAGGGTGTGTTGGGATAGCAAGTTGAGAGTCCATTTAGGTCCTCTCAGGCACATCTTATGAGGGCTCCTGAGGACCAGTGGTTGTGCCGAGTGAGGCTGCAGACAGATGAGTCATCCCAGCTCTGCCTTCCGGGGGCCTTCACCCGCCTGGGTGCCCCCATGTCCAGGGCAGCGTGTACTCTGAGGGAGGTGACGGAGCATTTTCACAGTCTTCAGAGAGGAGGTGGTGACACCTGGAGCGAGTCTGATGGGTGGGAAGGGGACAGTTTCCTAAGCATGAAAGACGGTAAACAATTTCTAATCCTGGGGACCACACGCGTGTGGGCGGGAAGAAGGGACAGAGTCACAGAAGTGAGGGAAGAAAAATGTCTTGTACAGAGCAGTCTGGGCCCTAAACACCAGGCTGAGGGGCTGTGATGAGCTTTGCAAAGCTTGTGAGCAGGTAAGGGGTGAGGACAGCTTTGGATGAGAGACAGTGTTACAACAGGTGATACGGGAAATCATCGAGGTGGCCCAGTTTATTGGGGATCCTGAAGAAGGCCTGGAGGTTCAGAAATGCCTCCAAGAGTAGGTGACATTACAGGTGGGTGTTTTTTTGGTTTTTTTTTAATAAAAGATTTTATTGTTGAGAGTAGGTGAGAGAGAGAGAGAGAAGGGGGAGGGCCTAGAGCAGTCTCCATAGTTGTACATCATTAGTTGTGACATAGTTTCATTCCACACAGGTGGATGTGGGGCCGCGAGGGGTGGGAACCACACTGGGGGCCTGAGTTTGCACGGGTCAGGCACAGGATCTGATCCCTGGACCTCTTGTTTGCAAGGCAAGCACTCAACCTCTTGAGTTCTCCCAGCATCCCACATTACACGTGGGTTTGAAGGACAGCTGTATGAAGAAGGTGATCCCAGCAGTTGTGATCTGGAGAGTGAGGGAAGGGAGAACAGACCACTGAGATCCTTGACCCCAAGCTACTGGCCAGGGTTTCTGTCCTGGGGGCATTGGGGAGTCGCAGAAGGGCTGTGAGTTGGGGCGATGTGGGGTCCACCCTGTTATGGAAAGATCCATCTGGGGCTCTGTTAAAGAATGATGGTGGGTGTGGGGGAAGCCGGGACGGCTCAGTGGGTTAAGCACTCGATTTGCAGACCCACACGCTGAACTGGGGTGTGCTTCCCATGCGGGAGGCCCCCAGTTCGGTATACCCCCCTCCCCCCATTCAGCCCCTGGCTCAAAGAGGTGTGTCTCCATGCAGGAGGCCCCTGGCCTAGTCCCCGCCCTCTGTGACCTCTGTCCACCTGTGTGGAACAAAACCATGTCGAAAACTGATAATGTGCAACTATGGAGCCTGCTTTGGGCCCTCCCCCTTCTCTGTCTCTGTCAAAAACAACAAAATAAATCTTAAAAAAAAAAAGAATGATGGGGTTCCCTGCCATGGTTGAGCATGTTGTCCTCTACCAGGAATTATGGGCCCACGGTGTACTTGCAGCAGGAGGCGAACAAGAAGGGCTGTGAACAGGTGCTCTGGCTGTATGGGCCTGACCACCAGCTTACCGAGGTGGGCACCATGAACATCTTCATCTACTGGACCCACGAGGACGGGGGTGAGCCCTCCCATGACCCAACCCAAGGCAGTGGGTGGTGTCATGGTTCCTAGAGATTGCAGGTCTCGGGGATTGGGATGGGATGGCTTCTGAGAGGATGGATGGGTAGGAGGCAACACCCCCATCCCTTAAACCTGACCCAGTGCTGGAACTGGTGACTCCCTCGCTGGACGGTGTTATCCTGCCTGGAGTGGTCAGACAGAGTCTGCTGGACCTGGCTCAGACCTGGGTGAGGGCATGGGGTCTTCAGGTGGTGGGAGTGAGGGGGACCGCTTTGTTGGGGGGCAGTGCATGTGGGGCCGGGGCCTCCTGGTGTGTTCCTGGGTGTCTGTCTTCCACCTTGGGTCTCTGTCTTTCTCACTGTCCTTATGGCAGGAGAGGCCCGCTAGGCTCATGTGTATCTGTTCTCTACAGGGTGAGTTCCGGGTAGTAGAGCGTAAGATCACCATGAAAGAGCTTGTGCGAGCTCTGGAGGAGGGACGGGTTCGAGAAGTCTTTGGCTCAGGCACTGCTTGCCAGGTCTGCCCTGTGCACCAAATCCTGTACCAAGGCAAGGTGAGGTGGGGCTGTGACTAGGGATGGGAGAGAATGGGGCAGGGCCGCGGTCCTCACGGCCCTTTCTTCCTCAGCACCTGCACATCCCCACCATGGAAAACGGGCCT
Organism: Craseonycteris thonglongyai; assembly: GCA_004027555.1. Lineage (NCBI taxonomy): Eukaryota > Metazoa > Chordata > Mammalia > Chiroptera > Craseonycteridae > Craseonycteris > Craseonycteris thonglongyai. The sequence goes on from PVKE010008596.1 coordinate 34,856, forward strand.
GAGCTGATCCTCCGCTTCCAGAAGGAGCTGAAGGCAATCCAGGTGACGTGCACTTGCTGGGAGGCAGGCTGGATGCTTGTTTCCCAGAGTTCACATCCCATGAGCCTCTGGACTGAGAGTGATTTTCCCAACAGTCCCAGGAGGTGACAATGGCCCCTCCCATTGGCCTCTGGGTCCCATACTGAGTTGGCTTTCCTCTGTGGCCTCCAACACCTCTTGGGGCTCAATGACCCTTTCCTGACAGCCTCTGAGGCCCTGGCTTGAAAAAAATCCCCTTCCCTGAATCTCTGCAGCCCCTGAGTATCCCTCAGGTGGGAGAAATCCCCTTCCCATGATCCTCTAGGACTTTAAGCCAGCATCCTGGTCACCGATGCCTGCTCCTCATGGAGTCCCCTGGAACCTGGGCTATCCCTTTGGCCTGAAAAATCTCTCCTACAAGCCTCTGGTCCTTGGCCCCCTCTCTGGGCCAGGACTGTTTCCTCTCATAAGCCTCTGTAGGTGTTTCCGCTTGTCTGAGCAGAGCCTCTGGGCTCCACTCCTACCACTCATCTCGAGCTCCCTTTCTTGCGAGCTTCTGTAAACTCCTGTGCATCTGCACCTAGAACTACACCTCTCTTGAGTATCTGGGCTTTCTCAGCTTTAAGCGACTTTTCCCAAGAGCCCTCAGGGCCTTACAATAACTCCTCTGTGCAGAACTCCATCTCCCTTAAGCCTATGCGCCATCTTTTCAACGATTTCACCTATGATTGTTGGCAGGCTTCCGGGAATGGACATTTCCTACAAGGGCTTGGGGTGCAACTCCGCAAGCGCTCATTGTGGGATGCCCCAGAGCCTGCTGGGAATTGCAGTGTGGCTTCGCTTAACGTTCTGCCTCTCTTATCTCTCAGTATGGAACAGGAGCCCACAAGTGGATTCTCCCGGTGTGATGCTGCGGGCTGTACCTGGCTACCCCTTGGATCCACCTACCTGTAGCATCTAGTCCCTGCCGGACCCTCTGCTCCCTACCAGTGATTCACCCGAAGTGCAATATGACATAAAAAGCCAGGGGTCGGGACGCCTGGGTCTCTGACGCCCCCCGTGGTAGCTACACTCCCAAAGCCATAAGGGCTGGACCCAGGTGTCTTGGCCCTAGCTCCGCTTCTCAGGCCTGGGGGGGTTTGGACTTCTCGCTGCTCTGTCTTGTGGGGTTATAGATACACCTTGGCCCTGACTCTGCACCTCTCTGTTCTTCTCAGGCTGGATCTCCCAAGTGTTGCCTCTAATTTTTTCTTTTCTCTTCTTGCTGCAATTTTGAAATAAAATGCCAAATAACAAGACATTAGCTGTCATCTCCAATGATGCAACTGAGGGACTCTAGGGTCTTAAACAGGAGTCTCAGTCCTTAGCCTCTTTCATTTTCACCGACCCAGCAATCTGAGCCCCCAATGTCCTGGTGATTTCTCTGACATGGGAGGTTCTTCAGCTTCATCACAAACTGAGTTCAGTATCTCTCCCCACTAACCTGTGCCTCCCCAACTTCCCTATCTTGGGTACAGCCCTACCATACATGCAGTTACTATTCCACACTTAGGGTTGAAGAAAAGAATTTTGGAGTACACATTCACATTTCAGATAACTCTTACATTGGCTAATTAAAGATCAATTCTGAAAAAAAAAAGGTGGGGGGTAAGCCAGGATGGCTCAGAGGGTTAAGCGTTTGCTTTGCAGCCAGAGGGTCCAAGGATCGAGTTCCCGCCCCAGCCCCGGTCTGTGTGGACCCATGTGCTGAACTGGGGTGTGGCCCCAGTTGGGTAAGTTTCACCATGTGGGAGGCCCCGGTTAGGGTCCCCAGCTCATGGGGCCCCCCCTTTCCCGACCTGTGCTCCTCCCCTCCCCGTGCCCCTCCCCTCCCCACCTCTGTGGAATGAAAACCATGTCGAGAATTGATGACGTGCAGCTTTGGAGACTGCTCTGGGCTTTCCCCCTTCTCTGTCTCTCTCTTTGTCAAAAACAAAACAAATCTTAAGCAAACAAACAAAACAACAAATAGCTGTATAACCATGGGGAAATGAGTTCACCTCTCTGAGCCTTAGTATTTTCATGTTTAAAAAGAGGATAATAATACCCACCTATTAAGGCCATACTGAGGATTAAAGTGCTTAGAATAGGGCCTGACATACAGGAAATGCTATAAAATTGCTCTTATTATTTTTACTTCTTCTTCTTATTGTTTTTGACAGAGAGAAACAGCAACAGAGAGAAGAGGGAGGGCCCAGAGCAGTCTCCACAGTTGCACGTCATTAGTTTTCCACATAGTTTTGTTCCACAGGTGGGGGGCTGCACAGGGCTATAGCCGGGCAGGGGGCCCTTGTGTATGGAAGGTATGCCCCAGAGAGGTGAGGGGAGGTGGGGAGGTGGTATCCTACATGAGAAGCATGCCCCTGGGCTTCCCACATGGGAAACACCCTGGGAACCAAACTGGGGTGAGAAGCACATCCCAGTTCAGGATATGGGCCTGCATGGGCTGGGGCCAGGACCGGGACTCCATCCTGAGACCCTGGGACTGCAATGTGAACGCTCAACCAGCTGCGCCATTCCGGTTTCCCTTTTATTACTTTTGACAACTGAATTTGTCTTGTAATTTTCTAGCTTTATTTTGAAAAGTCCAATTCGGTAGGAAAATGAGTATCTGTGAAGATTGAATGTATTTAATTATACAATACTTAGAAGACCAATGGCTTAAAAATAATTTTTCAAAATATTTTGTCATTTTTACACTTAAAGTTATTTTTCATTTGAAAACAATAAACATACACTCAGTGGAAAGAACCAAAATGTGAATTTCCATTTAATTTAGTAATCAGAATTAAAAAAAAAATTTATTTGGTTGTTTTTAACAGCGACAGAGACAAAGAGAAAGGGGAAGGTCCAGAGCAGTCTCCATGGTTGTACACCATCAGTTTTCGACATAGTTTTGTTCCATACAGGTGGGCGGGGGCTGTGCAGGGTGGGAACCAGGATTGGCCCCACAAGAACCAAACGGGCTTCCCGCATGGGAAGCACACCCCAGTTCAGCATATGAGGCCTCATGGGCTGGGGCTCGATCCTCGGACCTTGGGGCTACAGTAGAGCTAGTGCTTAACCTGTTGCGCCATCCCAGCTTCCCCAGTACTTTTTAAATGTCACAAAAATATGCTGGTTTCATGTAATAAAAACACTGCAAATTTGATTTTCTGAATTTGTAAATAAATGCTCTACAATTATGTGTTTGGATAGGAACATTTTTATCAGTTTCCAAAAAACAAACAATAATTCACAGTGAGTCCAAAAAGTCAGATTTAGTCTGTGATGCTAAATATCAATTTTAAGTTAATGAGCCTGTCAAAAATTTTAATAAAATAAATTAGGTTCTGTGCGGGAACACCCAGTATCATTTAAAAGTAATGGTGATAATAAAAATATTTATATATGTACATATCTTCCTTGTTATAAGAAAAAATACAGAACAATAAGATTAAATTGAGAGGGGAAAAAACTATTTAAAATATTAATCACCCAAACACAGTGAGCTCGTTTTTTTGTTTTGTTTTGTTTTCAGGCTTTTCTGCCAGGTGTCTATGGCGCCATCTGGTAGCCAGTGTTGGGATAAAGCCTCAAAGGCAGAGAATGAAAGAGGTGATTTATCATGGGGACGTCCCAACACAATTACAACCTGTGATTTAACATTTTTATAGCAATATAAAAATTTATAGGGGAAGCCGGGATGGCTCAGTGGGTTAAGCGCTCACTTCGCAGCCTCGGGGACTGAGGATTGAGTCCTGGCCCCGGAGTGTGTGGACCCATATGCTGAACTGGGGAGTGCCCCCAGTTGGGTTCTCACTGGGGTGAGACCCCGGCCCAGTTCCTGCCCTGTGCGGCCCCACTCCCACCTGTGGAATGAAACTATGTGGAAAAACCAATGATGTGCAACTATGGAGGCTGTTCTGGGCCCTCCCCCTTCTCTCTGTCTCTGTCTCTGTATTTCTCTCTCTCTCTGTCAAAAACAATAAAAATAAATCTTAAAAAAAAAAAAATTATGGGGGAAGCCGGGATGGATCAGCGAGTTAAGTACTCGTTTTGCAGCCCTGGGGACGGAGGATTGAATCCCGTCTCTTGCCCATGTGGACCCATATGCTGAACTGGGGTGTGCTTCCCATGCAGGAGGCCCCCAGTTCGATTCTTGCCCCCCAGTTGGGCCCCTTCCTTGAGGGGGTGTGCTTCCCATGCAGGAGGCCCCCAGCCCAGTTCCCGCCCTGCACGCCCCCCACCCACCTGTGTGGAACGAAACCGTGTGGAAAAACCGATCATGTACAACTATGAAGACTGTTCTGGGCCCTCCACCTTCTCTCTGTCTCTGTCAAAAACAATAAAATAAATCTTTAAAAAAAATTATAAACATCTACAGGGAAATCTATTTGGAAAGTCTCCCTTGAAAAACTCTCTGCAAATATACTCAATGGTGAAAGACTGAAAGCTTTCCCCCCAGGATCAGGAGCAAGGAAACCTGCCTGCCTTTGCCTGTTCTAGCCAATATTGGGAGTCCTATCCAGAGCAACTAAGCTACCAAAACAAATAAAAGGCATCCAAGTTATAAAGACAGGAATAAAACTATCATTATTTGCAGGTAACATGATCTTATATAGAGAAAATGGTAAATAATTCCCACATAAAATCTGAGATCAAATAAATAAATTTAGCAAAGTTGCAGGATACAAGATCAACTCATGAAAATCGGTTATATTTCTCTACATTAGCAATAAACCATCTGAAAAGAAAAAGATTTATTTTTTTTGACAGACATAGAGAGACAGAAGGTGGAGGTCCAGAGCAGTCTCTGTAGTTGCACGTCATCGGTTTTTGACAAGTTTTCATTTCATATAGGTGGGTGGGGGTCCGCACAGGGTGGGAACTGGGCTGGGGGCCTCCCACATGGGAGGCATGCCCCTCAAGCCTCCTTGAGCGAGGGGCCGAACTGGGGGCCTCCCACATGGGAAGCATACCCCAGTTCAGCATATGAGTTCACATGGGCTGGGATTCGATCCTCGGTCTCCGGGGCTGCAAAGCGAGCGCTTAACCCACTGAGCCATCCCGACTTCCCCTGAAAAGAAAATTTAGAAAACAATTTTTTTTACAATAGCATCAAAAATAATAAAATATTTAGAAATGAACTTGATCAATGAGAGGACAGACTTGTAGACTGAAACCTACCCAACATGGCTGAAAAAAATTAAAGATTACATAAATAAATGGAAAGATATCCTATTCTCATGGATTGAAAGACCTAATGTTATTAAAATGGCAATACCCCCTAGAGCAATCTAGAGATTCATTGCAATCTCTATCAAAGTGCCTAAACAAACAAACAAACAAACAAACAACCCAGCCTTCTTTTTTACAGAAATGGGAAAGATGATCCTAAAAATCACATGGAATTGTAAGGACCCTAAATACCAAAACAATATTGGGAAAAAAGAACAAAGTTGGAGGACTCACACTTTCTGATTTCAAGATTTCAAACCTTGCTGCAAAGCTACAGTAAATGCAAACAGTGTGGTAGTGGCATAACTACAGACATGTAAATCAATGGAATACATTGAGAGTCCAGAAATAAACCCATATATTGATGGCCAATTTATTTTGAGAAGGAGACCAAGTTCATTCAACAGGGGTGGGGGAGAGAATGGTTTTCTCAACATGCTGGGACAACTGGATTTCCACATGCAAATGAAGTTGGACCTCTATCTCATACCACATGCAAAAATTAACTCAAATAATCAAAGACCTAATGTAACAGTTAAAACTATAAAACTCTTAGAAGAAAACATAGGACTAAATTGTTATGACCTTTAGTTTTGCAATGGTTTCTTAGGACACCAAAAGCACAAGCAACAGAAGAAAAAAAAATAGATATATTGGACTTTATCAAAATTAAAAGTTTTGTGCATCAGGGGAAGCCCGGATGGCTCAACAGGTTAGGCGCTCACTTTGCAGTCCCGGGGACTGAGAATCAAATCCCGGCCCCGGCCCATGAGGACCCATATGCTGAACTGGGGTGTGCGCTTCCCATGCAGGAGGCCCTCAGTTTGGTTCTAGCCCCCCAGTTTGGCCCCTGGCTCAAGGGGGTGGGCCTCCCATGCTGGAGGCCCAGTTCCTGCCCTGAACAGCCCCTGCCCACCTGTGTGAAACAAAACCATGTTAAATACTGATGACGTACAACTATAGAAACTGCTCTGGGCCCGTCCCCTTCTCTCTGTCTCTCTCTGTCTCCTTCTCTCTCTGCCTGTCAAAACAATTTTAAAATATCTTTTAAAAAAATTTGTGGGGAAGCTGGGATGGCTCAGTGGGTTAAGTGCTCACTTTGTAGCCCCAGGGACCAAGGATTGAATCCCAGCTCTGACCTGTGCAGACCCATATGCTGAACTGGGGAGTTCTCCCAGTTCAGTTCTCTCTCTGTCTCTGTATCTCTCTCTCTCTCTGTCAAAAACAATAAAAAACTAAATAAATAAATAAAATAATATTAAAAAAAAACAAACAAAAAACCCCCCAAAAAACCAATAAAGTAAATCTTAAAAGAATTTGTGCATCAAAGGACACTATCAAGAGAGTGAAAGACAACCCATAGAGTGGGGAAAATATTTGCAAATCATATATTTGATAAGGCTCTTGTTCCTTTGTTGTCTAACTGAATTCCAGAAAGTGACTATATAGATATAGATGTGAACAAGTCTTACTTCATCTGTGTCCCAGATTTTATTTTCTTTTTTGTTTTATGCTGTAACCCTTAGCCAACCTCACTGACCTTACCAAGTATATCAAAGCTTTCTAGTTAATGATTATCTGTGTTCCTTAAAATGTAGCTATAAGTAACTTTTGTTAGTAATACATGGAATGTCATGACAACTGGGATAAATATTAAACTGGTGATGATATCGATGATAAACATCATCTGTCACAAGACCATCAGGGGGTATGGCCCCGGGCACTATTGCATTCTTTGTTTCTCTGTCTTGTCATCACTAATACCCAAGTTACAATTTTTAAAAAGTACTCTAATAGGGGTCTGGTAGCAGAGAATAATCTGTGCAGAATTTCTGGGTTGTCTGCTCCACTCTGAACCAATCTTTCTGTAAGAAATGGCTCTGTAATGATTTCTGTTATAATAATCTATGGAGTTGTCTGCTTTGTTTGTTGGTCTTAAGATACTTGTCATTAAAGTGACATGACACCTTTTGCCCCACCGTCAGACAGACCCCCCTCTCTGACCCTCAGCTCCTCCATATATAAAATGGAGAGAATAAGAGCACCTCCCTCATAGCCCTGTTGGGAGGATGAAACAAAACGGTTGTACCTGATATACTGTCGGGAACCAGGAAGAGCCTGGGAGGCTCTGGAGCATCAGGAGTTGCCACAACTCCAGGCACTGAAAATTGGGGGCAGAAGACTGAGATACACACAACACGGAGGAAACCAGCCCCTGTTCCTGGGCACCACATCCCAGGTAAGCCAGCGACCTGCCCCAGGAACCACTGCGCCTGCTTGAGACCCCAGAAAGGGAGTTAAATTACTCTTACTCAGGTCACTTAGGAAATGCCGAGGGTTTTAGGAGCTCTGTGCCAGAAATGGGGACAAACGAACAAACCAACTCTATTTCTTATGATAAGTCACAATATCACAGGTCAGTTCCATTGGGATTTTTATGAACAAAGCTGTCAGTATGTCCATCTTTAGCATATATTGATCAGCAATTCTACAGCGGTTGTGTTAACTGACACCCCCCAGCTGTGTATGAGGGTTTTGGTTGCTGGCCAACCCTTGGTGTTTCCAGTTTGGTTTTTATTTTTAGTTAGGTTTTCTGTGTGTGTGTGTGTGTGTGTGTGTGTGTGTGTGTGTGTGTGTGTGTGTTTTGTTGTTTTTTTCATTTTAGTCTTTCCATTCTGATGGGGTGCTGACATTTTAAAAATATACTTTTAGATTTGAAATAACTTTAGCTTTATAGAAAAATTACGAAGACAGTTCAGAGAGTTCCTATAGCCTTCACCCAGCTTCCTCTGATGTAAATATCTTAATAACCATGGTGTGCTTGTGAAAACGAAGAAAGTAACAGTACAATACTGTTAACTAAACTACAGGCCTTTTTGGACTTTCATCAGTTTTTTCACTAATGTCCTTTTTTTGTTCCAAGATCCATCCAGGATGCCACATTGCAGTTAGTTGTCACGTGTCTTCTGTTTCCTCCAATTGGTGAGTTTTTCAGTCTTTCCTGGTCTTTCATAACCTTGACAATTTTGAAGAATATTGGTTATTTTGCAGAATGCCAATAGCCATTAGGAGCTAGAGATAAAGAACAGATTCTCCCTGTAGCCTCTGGAGCGGGTGTAGCCCTGCCAGCACCTTCATTTTGACCAAATGATTCTGATTTTGAGCTTCTGGCCTCCAGCACTGTGAGAGAATAAATGTTTGTTATTTTAATTATTATTATTATTATTATTTTTATTTTTTTTAAAGATTTATTTTTATTTTATTGATTTTTGACAGAGAGAAACAGAGACAGAGAGAATGGGGAGGGCCCAAAGCAGTCTCCATAGTTGACATTAGTTTTCCATACAGTTTCACTCCACAGGTGGGCACAGGGCTGTGCAGGGCAGGAACTGGGCCGGGAGCCTCCCACATAGGTCCCAGCAAGAACTGAACTGGGGGCACACCCCAGTTCGGCATGTGGGTCCGCATGGGCTGGGGCCAGGATTCGATCCTCAGTCCTCGGGGCTTCAAAGCGAGGGCTTTACCCACTGAGCCATCCCAGCTTTCCCTTATTTTATTTTTGAACTGAACTGGGGGCCTCACCGCATTCGGGAAGCACACCCCAGTTCAGCATGTGGGTCCCGGGCCGGAGCCGGGATTCGATCCTCGGTCTTCGGGGCTTCAAAGCAAGCGCTTAACAAGCTGAGCCATCCCGGCTTTCCCCATGTTTGTTATTTTAAAAAAAGATTTGGGGAAGCCGGGATGGCTCAGTGGGTTAGGCGCTCACTTTGCAGCCCCGGGGACTGGGGATCGAATCCCGACCCCGGCCCGTGCGGAACCATATACTGAACTGGGAGCTCCCCCAGTTCAGTTCTTTCTCTGTCTCTGTCTGTGTAGCTCTCTCCCTCTCTGTCCAAAATAAATAAATAAATAAATATATATTAAAAAAAAAAAGATTTATTTTATTGTTTTTGACAGAGAGACAGAGACAGAGACAGAGACAGAGACAGAGACATAGAGAAGGAGGAGGGCCCAGAGCAGTCTCCATAGTTGTACATCTTCAGTTTTTGACAGGGTTTCATTCCACACAGGTGGGTGTGGGCCCAAGCAGGGCAGGAATTGGGTCGGGGGCCTCCAGCATGGAGAGCTCACCTCCATGAGCTGGGGGCTGAACTGGGGGCCGAACTGGGGGCCTCCCACATGGGAAGCTCACCCCAGTTCACCATATGAGTGTGCACGGGCTGGGACCGGGGACTCGATCCTCTGACCCCGGAGCTTCAAGGTGAGCACTTAACCTGCTGAACCATCCTGGCTTCCCCGCTGTTTGTTATTTTAAGGTATCAACTTAAGAGTAATTTGGTATAGCAAACATAGGAAACTAATGTGTCATACATTTATGTTTTATTTATGTCTGACGTATTTGTTATATTTCAAGTAAAACATAAAAAAATAATCTAACATCTTTCTTTTTTTTTTCATTGACAGAAGTAATGTTACAAGTTCTTGTGATCAGGCAAATGCATTTCAAACCCAATTGAACTTTTTCATGCTGAGTATTTCAAAATAACGCAGCTTTGATTTGCAGTCCTGCCTTTGCCTAGTTAAAGCAGCTGCCTGCTATGTGTGAAAGGGCAAAAGGAATCAGACAGGTAGAGGATCGGACATAGCCTGCTTCATTGATCTAAGGGATGCATTTTAACATCTCTGAAGTCAGGATGCACCATGGGGTCGTATAAGTTTTCATTGCCTACATGTGTGTGGACATCAGAAGTTCACAGTGTGTGGAGAGATTAACAGCTTGAAAGAAAATCCCAGAAACAGTACTAAAAAACACTTTTAATTCCTCAGGAAGCAGGGCATGATGTAGGTGGATGGTTCAGCAGACATGTATAGCAGCAAACACAACCCTAACCTTAATTGTATTCATTTCAGTATAAATCTAGTCGTGAGAAACTTGGCACTGAGGGGTGGGGTGGGGGTGGGGGGGCTGGGTATTGGATTGATAAAGATTTCCTCAAAGATGTGACATTGGAACTGGGTTACAATGGAGAGTAATTCTCCAGGCAGAGGAAGTGGTGGTGTCAGAGGTCAGTGGGCCACCAAAAATTGGTGTTCGCCTTCCCTAGTGCCCATGGAGAGACTACATTTCCCAGCCTGCCATTCATGAGGTGGGATTGTATGACTGGCTCTGGCCAAGAGAGCTCTGCTCCCCTTCCAGGTCTGGTCAGTAAAAATGTCCCATTCTGTCCCTCTCTGTCCTCTGCACCTGCTGATTGGACGCAGATGCCAGCATATTAAAGATCAGTTCCTGTGTAACAGATTACCCCCAAATCCTCACAGCTTAAAATAACATTGACTATCTCACATAGTTTCTTTTTTAAAGATTTATTTTGGGGGAAGCCGGGATGGCTCAGTGGGTTAAGCGCTCACTTTGCAGCACTGGGGACCAAGGATCGAATCCCGTCCCCGGCCCGTGCGGAACCATGTGCTGAACTGGGAGTTCCCCCAATTCAGTTCTCTCTCTGTCTCTGTATCTCTATCTCTCTCTCTCTCTCTGTCAAAAATAAAAATAAATAAATAAAAATATATTAAAAAAAAAAAGATTTATTTTGTTTCCGACAGAGAGAGAAACAGAGACAGAGAGAAGGGGGAGGGCCCAGAGCAGTCTCCATAGTTGCACATCATCAGTTTCTACATGGTTTCGTTCCACACTGGTGGGCAGGGGCAGTGCAGGGCAGGAACTGGGTGGGGGCCTCGGCACAACCCCACGAGCCGGGGTCCTAACCAGGGCCTTCCACATGGGAAGCTGGCCCTGGCAAGAATCAAACTGGGGGCCACACTTCCGTTTAGCATATGGGTCTGCACGGGCCGGGACTTGATCCTCAGACCCCGGGCCTGCAAAGTGAGTGCTCAACCTGCTGAGCCATTCTGACTTCTCACATAATTTCTGAGGGTCAGGAATCCAGAGCACTTTAACGGAGTGGTTCTACCTCAGGTTTTCTGATGAGGTTTCAGTGACTGTGGTTGTCTGAAGGCTCCGCTGGGGCTGGAGGACTCCTTTCCAAGCTCCCTCACACAGCTATCGACAGAAGGCCTTAGTTCCGTGCTGGCACCTGGGCTCTCCGTAGGCCTTTCGGGCAACCTCATGGTACAGCAACCAGCTCCCCCACAAGCAAGTGATGAGATACAGATGCAGCCACGCAGCCACAGTCTTTAACACAATCTCACGAGTGATAGCTCATCACTTTTGCCATATGCTAGTGGTCACACAGACCAACAATCCTAGTACCCTGTAGAGAGGACCACACAGCAAGTGGCTATCAGGAGGATTTTGGGGTCCGTCTTGGAGCCTGGCTACCACACTTAGGGAGACCTAGAGAGACCTTGGGAGCCCAACGCTAAGATAACATAGCCTGCCACCAGCCTGGGTTCCTGCCCTCTGCCTCTCCGCTCAGTGGACTTCACGTGGAGGAGAGATAAAGATCAGCTGTTTAGGGGATGCCAGGAAAGCTCAGCAACGGCTGAGCACTTGCCTCACAATCGCCAGGACTGGGGTTCAGTTCCCAGCTCTGGCCCATGTAAACCTATATGCTGAACTGCGGCACAACTGGTAACCACTGGGATGGCTCAGCGTGGAAGTTTCTTGCCTCCCGTGTGGGAGGCTCCTGGTTTGGTTCCTGCCCCACACAGCCCCACATCCACCTGTGTGAAATGAAACTATGTTAAGGTGACCAGATTTTAACATCGGTAAAGCGGGACACCATTGACCAGGGGGGGGGAGGGGGGGTTCTTGATTAAAAATTTGGTCTATCTCCCGCCGTTCCCTAGCTTGTCGTGCATTCTTTCCAAAAACTGGGACTTTTTTAAAACGCTGCGGGACGCAGGACAAATTGTTAAAAATCAGGACTGTCCCGCCAAAAGTGGGACATCTGGTCACCCTAAACTATGTTGTAACTAAGATGTACAACTATGGAGACTGCTCCGGGCCCTCCTTCCCCTCTCTCTTACCTTCTCTCAAACAATAAAATAAGTCTTTAAAAAAGTCAGTTTTGGGGAAAGCCGGGACGGCTCAGCGGGTTGAGCGCTCGCTTTGAGGCCACGAGGACCGGGGATCGAATCCCGGCTCCGGCCCAGGCAGGACCCACATGCTGAACTGGGGAGTTCCCACAGTTCGGTTCTCTAGCTGTCTCTGTCTCTGTCTCTCTCTCTATCTGTCAAGAGTAAAATAGAAATAAATATGCACTGA